>JALPQI010007250.1:0-65679 GCA_025490895.1 Thaumatotibia leucotreta | reverse complement strand
TCGGGAAACTACGCGATGTCTTTTCGTCCGACATACCTCAGTGCCTTAAGACGAAAGTCTACAATCAATGTGTATTACCAGTGATGACTTACGGCGCCGAAACGTGGTCCTTCACCATCGGCCTCATCTCTAAACTCAGAGTCGCTCAAAGAGCTATGGAGAGGGCTATGCTCGGAGTTTCTCTGCGTGATCGAATCAGAAATGACGAGATCCGTAGGCGAACTAAAGTTACTGACATAGCCCTCCGGATTAGTAAGCTGAAGTGGCAATGGGCAGGCCACATTGCGCGCAGAGCAGATGGTCGATGGGGTCGAAAAGTGCTCGAGTGGAGACCACGGCTAGGCAAACGCAGCGTAAGACGTCCACCCACAAGATGGACAGACGCCTTATGACGGTCGCCGGGACACGCTGGATGCAGGTCGCATCTAACCGGTACATGTGGAGGTCCAGAGGGGAGGCCTATGTTCAGCAGTGGACGTCTTATGGCTGAGATGATGATGATGATGAGATGATTACAAAGTCAAAGTCAAATGATTCTTTATTCAAATTGGAATAGCAACAAACTCTTTTGAATTGTCTAAGTTAAATAAAATGAAAACTACTTCTGGTTCTAACCCTACACCACTGACAACGAGAAGAACCGGTAAGAAACTTGGCGGGACTTTTTTTTTCAAATAATCATGGTATACATCTTACAACTAACATGCATTCAAAAATAACTAATACATAAAATTGATTTTAAATCAATTGAATTATAATAATAATAAAAGTCAAACATTTATATTATCTAATAATTTGTAGAGAAGTGAAGGTCTCTGTCAGAATAGGTATACAGTGTGTAAATCTAATACGGGCGATCAATTAAACCAGGCATGGAATTAATTAGTGTGATCATGGATTACAAGGTTTTTTTCAAAATTACTCTTAATTATGACCCCACAGAATTTTTTTAAGATTTTCGGAGCAGCAATGTAGGTACGAACATTTGTTATTGTTGATATGGCAGTTATGTCATCTGCTTTTGAAATTAGCTGTCAAAGAGTGTTTAACTCACGTATGTTGCTCTACATTGCGCGCCGAATTATTTTGTATGGAAAATTTTGTTGCTCTTATTTTAAGTAAAAGTTATTTGAATGTACTTATTATGTCGTAAACTAACACCCGTTAAGAGCTTCGCCCGTATTAGACTTACACCCTGTATAATAATAACATTATTGTAATGCATAATGAAAATTTTGCTTTTTTGCTCTCTTGCTGACAAATAACAGTAGCCGTACCAAACAATTCTCAAAAAAATTGTACATTCGGATCACGTCCTCCATAATGGCAAAAATTGCTAGAGTCAATCATGCTGCGCAAAATCCACCACATTTCCCAAAATGTCCCAGAAAGTTTGTATGGAAGTTTCCTTTTTTGTTACCACCAGATTCCTGTACATTTTTGGTAACAAAACATTTTGGAAAATGTGATGGATCTTGCTCAGCATGATTGACTCTACCAGCCTACGAATATTAATCAATATCAAAGACGTAATACAATTGTACAAAGTTTTTGAGAAATACTCACCATAACTTTGCAAGTAGGGAATTCACGTTAGGTTTTTCTCGGTACAGTGGCGTTCAGAATTGCATGGACGATTTATGAATGATTTCATAAACTGTCCATGCAAATTGGAACCCGACTGCACGTAAAGCAGTCCATCGCGCTCGCTCTAAAATGTCAGTGTGAGCGCGATATAATGCATTACGTAACGAGTAAATAAAACCTAACGTATCCTTTACAGGTAAATTCACGAAAGCTGGCACGAATGGATCGGGTAAGTGACAGAAAGTATCTATGTGTGGATATCTTAATTGCGGGTTGGTATATGGCGACACACAATGATAGATATGTCATTCATTTCATTCATTCCATTCGTGCCATTTGCTTTAGTGAATTAACCTGTACTTTCAAACTTATGGTACGGCTACAGATAAACTAGGTAAAACTGTATTGACTGCCTACTGTAGTTGGTGTAGTATCTACTGTGTTACATAATGTAAAAAAAGTTCAAGAGCTGTATACTCGTATAGCCTGCAACTTACCGAATCAGGTAGATATGCGCAAAACGTACAACAAGAATGCAATAAAGTTTAGGTACAGCTAAGAGCTGGTGGCTTATAATGGTCCCGTTTTATTCATTTATCGTGCTATGCGTGGTGTGATTTGGTGATATTTATTTTAAAGTATGCAAGTGTGAAAGTGGCACTTGCATACTTGATAATAAAGATCACCATTTTTTTTTATATCGTGTAACGACAGCCTTATACGGACTTACGGCTTTCTGACTTAATACAACACTAGTACGGTAATCTACATTTCTAATCGGTACCGAGAGAAACCGTAAATTTGGCTCGCATACACCGTCCCTTTAAAACTATAAAGCGTTAAGAGATTTCGCTTCCCATTTCCAACCTTAATGTCTTGTAATAACGTCTAGCATTTTCGTAAAGTTGTATTTGCATACACTGTTTTACTAAAGCGATAACGCATTTACAATGCGAAATTCTATTTTGAACCTTATTGGGTTTCGATTGATATTAAAATAGTATAACTATGCTTCGTATTCGGTTTTGTTTTCTGGATATTGATGGCCCCAGCTTCCACAAATATGTTCTATACTTATTAAAATTATTGTAAATTAATGTGGTTGGATACAGACACAAAGAGTTTTAGAAAACAATCAAAAGAAAAGGCACTTTTAAAATGACGTATTTCAGCATTTACATCAACACATTTTAATGTTATAGAAAGATTTTTTAAGTGTATCTACTTATGACCTGGCTACGACATTGGTCTAAGAGCGCTCGTACACTTGTAAGTTCTTACGTAAGTTATAGGAAGAGGTAAATATCACTATCTCATTCCTTAGTATAGCCCTGTCCCCATAACTTACGTTAGAAGGTTAGAACTCAGGTGTACAGCCTGGCCTAAGGCGACCAGCGGCGAGTGAATCCCTAAGTTGGAGCAAGAGGCCGACAATGCCGACATCGGAACTTCCTCTCGCACGTATGGTTTTCAGTCCCACACCGGTCGCCTTAGACCAATGTCGTAGGCCATTACTGTTAACTCTACCTTAAATCTAAATAGATCCTTGTGGCATTATACCGAAGATGATGGCGTAATTTCATCGCTGTATAGCAATGCCAATAAGTTGTGCGAGAAAACCGCCAATTCTTTGGCCTCAAGAAAGTTTCGCTTTCTATAGTCTGCGCGTGGTTTCTCCATTAGCCCCTAGTAAAGAAAGGCCCGGCCACGACATTGGTCTAAGGCGACCAGAGGCGAGCGAATCCATGAGTTGGAGCGGGATGCCGATATGGGTACTCCCTCTCGCACGTATGGTTTTCCGCTAAGCCGGTCGCCTTAGACCAATGTCGTGGCCGCGGCATAAGAGTGGCGGGGATGGAACATTATAGCAGAATAGATATTTATATAGTTGTCGATTTCTAAGAACGAACATTTGACAGTTTAGAAATAATCCTTATATTAAGTCTATCGAAAAATGTATGAGTTTTAGTCATATCAATAAGGGTTAGTTCTTAACGGTAAAAAGTTCATTCTTAGATCTCAGAGGCTGTAGTAGGTATCATCAGTAACTTATTTTTACGCCTGATAATGACCCAAATAGCACAAACATTTGTTTTTTTTGGTGCTATTTGGTGTTTTAAATCGACATGGGTTACGAATTTCCTTTTCGCACGTGTATCGTACGACGTTTTTCAGTACAGATGGCCCTACGAAGATTTCGACGTGACAAAATTTAACACTTTCCACACTGTAAAAAAATACCTCCTGTACCTACTGAAAATATTTTTTAAGGAATTATTTTTTACTTTAACGTATAAAATATGTGAAATACTGATCTGCCTGAATAAATATAGGTAGGTACAGGGAACTGAACAGTTCCCTGTTTCTTTTTAATCTACATAAACATTATATCTATCAAAGGGAAACTTCAATTAACAAAACATGCAGGTGAAATTATGAAAATATTTAATAGAGCTGATTCAGGCATGACTATTTATTCAAGAAACATAGTTTGAGTCGGATTAATTACCTGAAAAATCAACTCTTCCTAGTTTTAAATTACAGTTTCTGGGAAATTTTGGTGCTCCGTGCTTTCGATTGTCTTGTTTATCAAACTTAGCCGTAAAAACGGCGCGTAATCCATATTTTCTATAGTTTCTCAACTGCGACTATGTTTTTTTACATATATTTAGATTAAAATGAGAATATAATTTATATCTTATACCGCTGTCAGTAAAAAAGGCTGCAAAAAAGCCAACTCTTCTTACCTAAATATTTCGATTTAACCGCCGTTTTCTACTGACACTGGTTGCTTGATAGAGTATAATAGAATAATCTTTTATTCATGTTTTCGTAATAATTAAGGATAAAGATACCTACCTACTGAAATATTAAAGGTACGGTATTTAAGTACGTGCGGCTTTAGGTTCATGGAGACCAAATTGTTTGCCATAATCGCGAAAGGGCAAGTGACTTCCTCGCACAACGTATCAGCATTCCGTTATAGCGAGGAAATGTCGCCAGTATATTCGGTACAATGACATAAGGACCAATTTTAGATGTTTTAGACGGCCTGTTTCACAATCCACAGATACATAATGACTCTTCTTTACCCCGGGCACATTAAAAGAAAAATGAAACACATTAAAAGAAAATACAAACATTTATGGATTTAATTTATGTAGTTGTAGGCACATATTTTTTTCAAATTTTGATACACACATAAGTACCTCACCTCAACCTGACTGGAAGCGGAAAAGCCCTTATATCACCCTGTAAAGTAATATATAGTTTATGGTCACAAGTCACAATATGGTCTTTCTCTACCAGACTTTGTTCACAACTCTGTTCAAACTGTTAAAAAATAACTTCCCCATAATCAAGAATAGGCAAAGGTGATTTTCTCAAGTTAAAATAGAGTCCAGTAGCCGAGAAAAAGCAATCCACATTGCCGTCGGCAACGTTTGCGTAGGTAAATTAGTTGGCTCTTGCTGAAGTTAGATTGCATCCAAGTCCGCAACGGCTGTTTAATTTTTAGTCTAGAATTTTCTGTTATGCGCTAAGGTTTTAAAAAGTTTCGCTCAAAGGAATCCTGATGATGAGGCTATTTATTTGTTTGCGAGAGATAATAATGTTTGTAGGATTTTATGTTGAGATTTTATGAATAAATATTATCAGCTTAAACATCTACTACAGTAAGTTGGGGAAATCAAGGCACGTGAGATATTCGGGCGTGCCTTCGGCCCTACCGCGAACTTGGAGTTGAGGAATTTTTGAGAATCTATTTCTCACACTCTAAAGCCGCGTTTTTAGTTAGTGTTCTGAGAGAGCATTCGCTTGTTCGTGGGCTGACGAACGAACATTTTGCTTTGTGAAATCCTGTTTTCATCTGCCCAAGATCGAACGAATGCTCGCTCAGAACACTAAGTGAAAACGTGGCTTAGTGACGCCTTCATTGGAGTGACAGAGAAAAATCCTCGAAATTTACAAATTTTGATTTTCGCGGTAATAGGCCTTGTTACCAAACACCTTCTTCCGCACAGACTCTGGAGCCCCGTAACATGGGTGAACACATACCTAAAGGTGCGTTCAAACTAAAAGAGCATTCGCTGTTCTAACCTCCCACTCTACGAAATTCGATCGGTACACAAAACTTGAATGGTTGATTTCGTAGAACGGGCGCTAGAACAGCGAATGCTCTTTTGGTTTAAACGCACCTTCAGGAATGCTACCGCGAACAACGAAGTTCATAATATATTCACACTGCAAAAAAAATGTATCCGTATATTAACCAATATTTCCCAAACTGACAGTTGCAAAACTCATTTTCAGAACCTTCAAATATTAACTCTTACCTCTCTTTATATCCTACAAATAACCATATTCGTTAAAAATAACATCCATCTTTTTGAATTCAATAAGAGTGCGCGCCGTAATGACAAACTTATCCTACCAGAGCCGATCCTCGATATCTACAAAAAAGGCCCATATTACCGTGCAATCAAAATATATAATAAGTTACCCTCCGAAATAAAAACAATACAAAAAATACCTTTATTCACTGATAAACTTAAGTCCATCCTAATAAAAAAAACCTATTATACCATAGAAGAATATATGCAGGATCATTTATAAATTAAATTTAGATTATAACATGTCAAATTGTCAAACATTGCCATACCCTGCAGGGTGCCATGTGGTTCTATTTGTTTAGTATTAACACCTATTGTATGTACCATGGTTTGCAATAAACGATTATTATTATTATTATTATTAAATTTCGAGGATTTTTCTCTATCCCTCCAACGAAGGCGTCATTAGAGTGACAGAGAACAATCCCCGAAATTAGAGGATTTCGTAGTTCGTGGTAGGGCCGTAGGTTTGCGTTAGCGTTTGATACGTACAGTTTAAATAAAACTATTGCAACGGATTATATCGCGTTTATTAATTAAATTAACTATATCCTGACGTTTCGAACATTTTACAGGGTTCGTGGTCTATGGGTGTCACCAGTTTTATTTGACGAATAACTTTCGTGCTAACCGAAGAAAATTTAATAGGTCATAAAGGCAAGTAGTCACCGTACTTTAATGGATAGGGTGTCACACACATGTTCGTTGCTGACTATTGAATCTGAGCCTGTTTGAGCTTTGCCATCTAGTTCAAAACAGGATCAGAATACTATGACTACTTTAATTACTAGCACGTAATGCTATAAATATTACTGAGCTCCTCTATAAGGCTGTGCCTGTGGTAGCTGCCCCCGTAAGTATCGCCATGAGGGCTTTCGATATTTTTTCTGCCACTAGGCGGCCCTACAATTCCTTCATAGGCATGAGGTCCAGGAAAGCTGTCAGATTCGTACTATTCATTGGTGCTGAACATAAAATATCGAAATTCTATTGTATGTTCGCGGTAGGCAACGCAAAGTTATACTCTTGCCTCTCAGTAGAAAAAGCCGGCAAATTCAAAAAATTGAAGTTTTGATTTTGCCGCGTTTTTCACTGCCAGAAATTGCAGGACAGAGTATAATATGTCAAAACCGCCCGTCTGTACGAATATGGCAAATTTCCTTGGATCCGAAACACTTGTCTTTTAAGTTGTAACCATAGAGTAGATAGAATAATACATAGACATATAAAATTGATAGACCGAGTCTATTTTATCTGTGGGTGACGCCGGCAATGCCTGTCAACGATCTTTGTTTGGGTATACTAGTGCACCTAAACCGCAAATAGTAAAAGTGATTAAAATAAAGCTTTTCATGTATATTTCTGTTCGATAAGTGCACGGAATGTGATAAAAGTGATGACTTGTGTGGTTCCAGGGTGTAAAAACCGCCAGGGTTACCTGAATGAACAAAATAAAGACATTACGTTTCACCGGCAATTTAGTTTTGACTTGAATTTTAAGATTTCGAACCTTATTAAGGTAAAAGTAACTGAAAATCTTATTCAATATTTGTTGTCGGATACATATGTGTAGTTTTGTGATTAAACCATTTGTATTTACATTCGTAATGTAATTATAAATAGTGGGATTCAAACATTTGTATCGCATAGTGTGGTACTTAAGAGACCGATCGTGATATCGATAAATGTATTGATAGTCAACTCAAAAATGAATCGATGTTTTTAATGTCCAACAGGTTTCCACTGGACACTGAACAAAGGCTATTATGGGTCAAAAATATCAAAAAGGCAGACGACTGGTACCCTAAAGAGTATTCAAAAATATGCTCCGCACAATTTTAAGCTGTTGTTTCAGGCAAGGGTACTACCCACCATATTTGGTAATCATCCAATGTCATGTCAACCAGCAAGTAAATTAAGTTTAGTTTAATAATGACGCTCATGTGATACTTGTTTAGACTGATTAATTTAATTATAAAGAAGCCATCATACCAAAATTGTTAAGTATGCTTTAAGGAATGATAAGTCCATAAAACATGTTATAATGAGAGTTTTCTGAAATCACCAGGGCGGGAGCAGGTCCAGAAACTTGTCTAAATTCTATGTTTATAGTTTCTGGTTTAAATATTTTGTATGAGTTAAAAAAAATACATAAAAAAATTTAAACTTTATTTAAAAAAAAAAGCATTTACTTAGTCTTTCTTTGGGGCTAGATAATTGTGTTTCTTAGCGGGACCTTACGGCTAAGTGGCGCCAACTAGTGGCATACGTTTTAGGAAACCCTCATTATGACATTTTAATTAAAGAAAATATTTCGTTAACTTTGTGATTTTATTTTTATCCTAAAATGTAGATTTTGAAATCACGATCGAAGAAGATCGTGATTTTGAGTAGGAAATAAGGTTTATTCCTACTGTATTCGCTACCTAATTTGGTAAAAATATTATTATTGACGATAAAGGTATACGATTGAAGACTGGACATCACTAATAGTAATGACATTTTATCTAGTCAGGTTGGTACATAGACATATAAAATTGATAGACCGAGTCTATTTTATCTGTGGGTGACGCCGGCAATGCCTGTCAACGATCTTTGTTTGTGTATACTAGTGCACCTAAACCGCAAATAGTAAAAGGGATTAAAATAAAGCTTTTCATGTATATTTCTGTTCGATAAGTGCACGGAATGTGATAAAAGTGATGACTTGTGTGGTTCCAGGGTGTAAAAACCGCCAGGGTTACCTGAATGAACAAAATAAAGACATTACGTTTCACCGGCAATTTAGTTTTGACTTGAATTTTAAGATTTCGAACCTTATTAAGGTAAAAGTAACTGAAAATCTTATTCAATATTTGTTGTCGGATACATATGTGTAGTTTTGTGATTAAACCATTTGTATTTACATTCGTAATGTAATTATAAATAGTGGGATTCAAACATTTGTATCGCATAGTGTGGTACTTAAGAGACCGATCGTGATATCGATAAATGTATTGATAGTCAACTCAAAAATGAATCGATGTTTTTAATGTCCAACAGGTTTCCACTGGACACTGAACAAAGGCTATTATGGGTCAAAAATATCAAAAAGGCAGACGACTGGTACCCTAAAGAGTATTCAAAAATATGCTCCGCACAATTTTAAGCTGTTGTTTCAGGCAAGGTTACGCGAATAAGTGATTACATTCTGACGTACTACCCACCATATTTGGTAATCATCCAATGTCATGTCAACCAGCAAGTAAATTAAATTTAGTTTAATAATGACCCTCATGTGATACTTGTGTAGACTGATTAATTTAATTATAAAGAAGCCGTCATACCAAAATTGTTAGGTATGCTTTAAGGAATGATAAGTCCATAAAACATGTTATAATGAGAGTTTTCTGAAATCACCAGGGCAGGAGCAGGTCCAGAAACTTGTCTAAATTCTATGTTTATAGTTTCTGGTTTAAATATTTTGTATGAGTTAAAAAAATACATAAAAAAATTTAAACTTTATTTAAAAAAAAAAAACATTTACTTAGTCTTTCTTTGGGGCTAGATAATTGTGTTTCTTAGCGGGACCTTACGGCTAAGTGGCGCCAACTAGTGGCATACGTTTTAGGAAACCCTCATTATGACATTTTAATTAAAGAAAATATTTCGTTAACTTTGTGATTTTATTTTTATCCTAAAATGTAGATTTTGAAATCACGATCGAAGAAGATCGTGATTTTGAGTAGGAAATAAGGTTTATTCCTACTGTATTCGCTACCTAATTTGGTTAAAATATTATTATTGACGATAAAAGTATACGATTGAAGACTGGGCATCACTAATAGTAATGACATTTTATCTAGTCAGGTTGGTAGCATTGTTCAAGAAAATGGAGTCGTTGATGGAGTTCACGACCAAGTAGAGCTACTTTATTTGTCTCTTTTTCCTTATGGAATACGTCTTGAGATGGGGTGAAGGATGACAATAGTTTGTTCATGTATGTCTTAATACATGGAATCTTCCCTATATTTTATCTGTGGGTTGGTAGCATTGTTCAAGAAAATGGAGCCGTTGATGGAGTTCACGACCAAGTAGAGCTACTTTATTTGTCTCTTTTTCCTTATGGAATACGTCTTGAGATGGGGTGAAGGATGACAATAGTTTGTTCATGTATGTCTTAATACACGGAATCTTCCCTATATTTTATCTGTGGAATAATACAGTTTGACAGCTAAATTGACAAGTAAATGAAAACATCTGTGAAATAATTTCAGTAATTTACGTTTATTAACATAAAAATATCCACTTTCATAACTAAACCATCGATGAGAAAAGTTCGTTTTAAGTTTAGGGGCTACATTTTGTTACATTATTTACTTTCTGTTAAGTTAGGTTATGTTTTGTTATGAGTCAATATAGGTCTGAGATGATATGAGTTTTCGAGTTCGTGCCTTGAAGAAGTTGGCCTTATTTGGGAGTTAGTATTACCGTCAGTTTACTTTAACTTCCCGCCATGAGTGATCGTGAGGGTTCAAGTGCATCTGGATCTCAGGATCCAACGAAAGATGAATCTAAAAGTTCGTCTCAACCAGTACCCACTGGTGCAAGGTAAGGGAATTGCATCATTTTGCCTTTGTTACTTATTTTTATAATCCTTTGTTGTTACATAACTTTTACTGTTTCTGAAGTCGAAATTATTGAATAAATTTACAATTCACCTCCTTTGTTATGCATTATGTTGAAGTCCAGCTGTCTTCAAATATGTTATAAGATTATAATAATAAAATAGTCTCTTCTGAAAAATACAGTTTATATTATATTACACCAAATCATCAAGATTGTTCAAGTCATAGGTACATGACAATTTTAAATTATAGATAACAAGTATGTAGTTGCTTTCTAGATATGGTACAACAGTATGGTGGTATGGTGGTAAAACAGCATTATTTGGACTAATCTCTATACAAACTAAGAATTAGTGAGAAACTAGTTCCATATTGTGACCTCATTTCAATGTCCACAGCTACTATGCCAATGACCCAATCCAGTTCCGTGTCCGAGGCTCCACCATCACCGGAGCCTCTCCTCCCAGCTTCGTAACCCTCGATGACATCATGAAGGCTGCACATGGCATGCAGAACATGGCCCTGGCCCACGAGATTGCTGTTGATAATGATTTTAAGCTGGAGCCGTTTGAGCCACCAGATAATAGGTAAAAAATTTAACAATTATAATTTGAATTCATATGATTTTGAATTGGAAGGGGAGTATCAAGTTATTGCTGCATTATGACTGCAAATGTCGCTTATGAGGGGTCTGTCGGGTACTAACGCCTCTACGATACTTTAAGGATCTCCACTTGCTATCACGGATTACCCGGAGCGTCCGCTGGTCTAACGAGAAATTGTGCGAGGGTGAATCAACTTTTTTCTTGCTTGTTGTTAACTTGTTATTGCCATGGATGGTCACCTGAGTCACGCTGGTTTAAGTCTAGGTTATGCAAATTATGCTACAATACTACTATTTTTATTTTACTTTATTTTTATTTATTATTATACAAACATTTTTGTAGTGTCAATAAGACCTTTCCTTAATAGGCCACCTACAAACATGGACTACACGAATATTTGCATAATTTAAGTAGCATAATCTTGTATAAAACCATAGTTACTCAGGTGTAATAATGAATGTTACGGTTGAGCTATATGGCGCGAATGCCCGCGAGAATGCGCACGCAGCGGGCATCCGCGCCATATAGCGATGGCCGTTAAACGATTCTTGTTTTACATTCACAGTTACCAAAAATTGGTGAAAGAGACAATGCACAGAGCGTACTTCGACATTTTGAGGGAACAACTGAACTCCGATCCCCCTTGCTACAAGCAGGCCCTTGTGCTTCTTGAAGATGTCAAACAGGTACAATTTTCGAAATGTCACACACACACACTCACACACACACTCACGCACACACATATCATCATCCTCTCTAAGTCCATTGCTTGACGTAGGGCTATCTATACGTTTATACATTGTTTAGACATAATCGCCACGATGGGTAAGAGCGTTGGCGATTGCAGTAGTGTATACATAAATATCAATAAACGGATATTCATTGACACTTGTGTATGCGGAAACCTATTAAACCTTCATAGACCTTTAACCCTCTAATGCATTAGACAGGCAAAAATGCATTTCAAATTTGAACCCTAACACCAGTCAATAGAGTCCAAAGCCAATGAAACCATATTTGGCTTCATATGCATTAGAGGGTTAAAAACTAGTGTAAAAATAATAAAACTGCCCATTACGAAAACCTCAAGTATATCTATAAAAAATATAAAGACATCTTTAAAAAATGTTACCTGCCTCGAAATCCGGGAAAATTCGTATGTAGCAGAACCGTAATCATTAATGTCTTTTGCAAGAATCCCAAACGATTGCTTAAAATCAAAATAAATACCTAATAATTACATTTTTACAAAGCATGCTTATATTGCTTAATATACCATTCATTAGTAGAATTTAAAAAAAAAAGTAAATATACCTAAAAGCTTTCATTATTCCATAATCACGCACTCTTAAAACACGATCTTGGTTTTATTACGAACTTAAAACCTTGAGATCACATAATATATTTTTTGTAAAAAATACTTATATTTTATTACTATACACGTAAAAATATATCTGCGAATGTGTTTCACAATATGTGTCAAAGATGTCAAATGTTACAGAAAGTCAGTCGTATTTTTTTACTTTTTTTTAGATTCTACTGACAATTGATAATATCAATCTGCTTTATCATAGCAAAACCGTAATCATTAAAGCCGTTTGCAAGAACCCCAAATGAATATTTAACTTTTGGCTTACATTTTAAACCAATCCCTTACATCATCAGGGTTTATTCTCCATCCTGCTCCCCCGCCACACGCGAATCCGCGAGATGATCGAAGAAGTGCTAGACCCCGAGTTCATAAAGCAGCAGGCAGAGAACAACAGCTTAGACTTCGATAAGTATGCCAAGTTCGTCATCGACCTCATGGCGAAATTAGCTGCACCGGCGAGGGATGACATGATACAGAATATTACCACGCTCACTGACACGGTAAGATTTATTTTTATTTTCTATTAACCTTTTCAGCGAACAAACACAAGAGATTTTAGAATTACTGGTTACTCACGTATAACGGTTAAAACGGTTAAATACGGGAAGCTATCGAAATATCTCGCTATCCGAATTTTAATCGTGATGGTGGTTGGTCAGTGCCACCTGGTTGGAAAACGGTTTTGGATATTACGTCGCTGGACAGTGTAGACGCGCCCTTATTAGCAAGTGATGTAGTGAGTGTTGTGTGCAACCCCCTTTATGACAAAAGTAACACTGAGGGTAGATCTTTCCTTGCTTCGCCCCCGCCACTACCGCCCGCGGCCAGTACCCGTTTTAGCAGGGCGCAGGCCCGCAGTACGCGTCGGGCTTTGGCCGAGGGTGCTCCGGACGAGGACCCTCTTAATGGGTCGAAACATATCGAGCAATCATCGACTTAAATACGTGAGTAACCCGGTTCGATAATATTTTAATAAACACAAGAGATACTCTCAAAAAGTTTGTACATCTGGATCACGTCTTAGACATGGATAAACAAGGAACGCAATTTTCATAGCGAAAATCAAACTGTCAGATGGATTGACCAAACTATTTTATGGACTTATCGATGTTAAGGAATAACCATTACCAACTAAAAGATTATTCTATAACATTTTACTGCCGTGCTAACTCAAAAAGACGCATCTCTCATAGTTGTTCTATGGGTGATGACCTGATGACTGATGCGTTGCGATGTCTATATATTTAAGTATTATTATCTATTTAAGTATTACGTATCTATTAAAATATATCATCGCCTGGTACCCACATCACAAGCCTTAATTGAGCTTACCGCGGGACTAGGTCGATTTGTGTGATATGTCCCAAGATATTTATTTTTGAAAACTTTAGTAAAATAACTCATTATTATCAAACATTGCTATTACTAATAATTACCATGCACAGGTGGATATCTTCCGAGCGATTCTCGAAACGCTAGAAGTGCTCAAACTGGATCTAGCCAACACCCTCATCGCGATGATTCGACCTCACGTGCAGAAAGAGAGCGTCCATTACGAGAAACTCAAGTTTGAAGAAATGCTAAAGGTCACAGAAGGTAAATCAATTCCAGTTGGGCAAAAAGTGATTTGATTACTTGTGTCAATTACATTTGTATGTCAGCCGTGTGGTGACGGCAGTAAGAATGCATTTGCCACCACCCCAACTCCTCCTGCGGGTGTCGTAAGAGTCGACTAAGGGATTGAAGTGTCACTGACCACTATTTGATAATAGATTGATGATGGGCAGCATCGTCATCATAGTAGACACATTACTGCGATCGCCAATCCGCTTGCCCAGCGTGGCGATTATGGGCATTTACCTCCTAATGCGTTTATACGCATAATCAATAGGAGAGGCCTACGTTCAGCAGTGAACTATCATAGGCTGATGATGATGGTCAAATCAAAGAATGATCAGTGACACTTCAATCCCTTAGTCGACTCTTACGACTCCCGTGGGAAGAGTTGGGGTGGTGACAAATGTATTCTTACTGCCGTCACCACACGGACCATGGTGATATTTTCAGGACCAATAACTAATGGTACTAGGATATTGCCAACTTATGTAGTCCTTTTCATAACACTTGAATTTAGCTACTTTATTGACCGCCACAGTCGGCCAAAGACGCCAACGGAAAATCGCAACTACGACGCCAATGACGGCACTGACCGACAGCTAAGCCAATACAGTAGGAACTTACGCGCGACGCCGTAAAGTTCAATTTCGCTTAAATAATCGCGTACGCGTGGCGTCTGGAGCTCAGCATATTCCTTCGAAGTCTGGCGGTCAAATGGTTAAGGTTTTTCAATGTCCACAAAGTATTAAAACTCAGTTCAAGGTCTCATCTGGTTATATTTAGAAAGTGTTTTAAAAAAAGTCTTTTTTTTCAATAGGTATAATGCTATTCAGCAGAGAGTAACAAAAAATTACACGTGATTGTACGATGACCGAACCTTGGTGATAATTGGTGATTTTTTCTTGACCCCCTATACAGTATGTCGTGATTAATGGATAAGCCCTTTACATTTGTATACAAAAGTAATCCGACTACTTTTTGCCCATTCTCAGAAATTCGACCTCTGCGAGGGTGAATACTCGTATTCAGCATTTTACGGCGTCCTTATTTCGTTATTTTCATCTCTGAAAGTATTATTACAATAGATGACCCTTATTTACGGGGGGAAATGCGTTACGCATACCAAGGTTCAAGTCATCAGAGTCAAGTATAGTGTATTTCTCAAAAAACTGGCCAAGAGCATTTCGGGCCATGCTCAGTGTAGGGTTCCGTAGTCATTCAAAAGCGACTGGGGTTATATCAGAAATAGAGCGCACTATTCATGATTTTTTTCGTATTTTTTGAACCTACGGTTCAAAAGTTAGAGGGGGGGGAGACATTTTTTTTCTGGAACGATTATCTCCGAAAATATTCACTTTAGAAAAAAACTTTTGTTTTAAGGCCCTTGTTCTTTTTAAGAGACCTATTCAAGGATACCCCACACTATCGGATTACAGCAAATAAAAAAAATCATCCCCATCAGAATATTATTTGACCGACTCTTATCTCACTTACGACATTTTGTTTTGCGTCATTAACAATAGAAAAGTGTTCGACTGCTGATTGTCTAGTAAATATGGGTAAGTGTGTCATACTTTTGTAAAAGTTAACTTGAAACAGATAAATCAAGATCCCAAAGCTGTATTTCGAAATGTGTTCTACCTAAAGTACAATATGATAAGGTTCATCTTTAGCAAGAAACCATTTATATTATGTTATTTGATGACTGAGAGATGGTATTTAATGTCTTAAAATAAAAGACCGTCAGTCACATTTCCCCAATAAATTGAGGTAAGTGTAGCTGCATTGTTAGTGCACGCTAGACAGCAACTTTTAATTTTATTATGTAATATTCATGATACTAAACGATGATAATTCATTATTTTGCATCTACATGATGTAGATAGCAGACTATTATCATATATGATAAAATAAAATCCGGGGTAACTGTGGCATATGTGTTCCTAGCTGGGGTGGTAAACCTTTTTTAAATATAAACGCATTTTTAAGAAAAATCATTTTATAAGAGCTTGGAACAAAACAAAAAATATATTATCTAGTTAGTAAATAAAAAATATGTACGACCTTCTCGGTACTCTCTAAACAACACAGGAAAGTAAAATTGTTAGAACTAAAACATTTCATGTAATAGGCTCCCTTTCTATAACAAAGCTCTAGGAACTTCAAACTTCAAGATACTTTTATGTGAAGTTCCGACTCTAAACTCACTAAACACTAAGGCTTCCAAACAGGCTAATACTCATACTGAGTAGTCATTGTATTTTTCTAAATATTATTTTATCCCAATAACATGTTTTATACCTATAAAAATTACAAGTACAAGCTTACTGTAGATTGAAATTATTAAATTCAATATTAAATATCACATGTCCTCGATGAGACATTTCAGGTGCAGGAAAGATTGCCAAAATATCTTCACTGTGGTATAATTCACAAATATCGTCATTTTTGGGATACGAAAAGAACGATTCTTTTTTAGGAGAGCAGACTTTTCGGAGATACTTGACCACAGGAATTTTACTGTTAAATGATATAATTTGTCCAACAAAGTGCTTTATGCTTTTTTTTTGTTTTCTTCAACGTAGGTTTGAACGATATCAATTACTTCCGTTCGGCTTAGGCCAAATCCGTTTTTCTCCATTAGGTACACGCAAGCAATTGACTAGCGTTTGCTCGTGTTCTGCACTAATAGCTTTTGGTCTACCCATATTATCAGATTTTTGACCGCGTTTACCATTAACATGACTCATTATCGTTGTACGGGGTATTTTATAATGAGCAGCAGCTTGGTACCCTGACATTCTGCCACTTTTTACCTCTTCCACAGCCTCATCTAATTTTATTTTACTCCATTCAGGACCATTTCTTTTCCGCACGTAGTTACGTACCATTTTTCAATCTGAAGTAAAAAAAGCATTAACACAATACTATTAATAGTAATATTAGAACGTTACTTCCTAGCGTTTGACCCAGCTTTCTGTTACGGCTTAAAGGAGCCTGGGACTCGCTCGGCAACCTAATCCCAAGAATAATCTGGAAAGATGAACTAATTTATACAAAAGCGATGTCCATCTGAATATACCTACAATAACACTGATCCGCCAATAGTTTTCTTGTTTCTTTTTTCATTTTCAAAGTTTTACTCTCATAATTTCGATCACTGCCAATAAATTAACCAAAACTAACGACTTTATCCAGTATACCTTATATCGCTAATATCGCTATTAATATAATATAAAAGGTCGCTGGGAGACGCTGGATGACGCAGGTCGCTTCCAACCGGTACATATGGAGGTCCAAAGGGGAGAGTAGCAGTGGACGTCTTATGGCTGATATGATGATGATGAATACAAAAAAATATTTGTTTGCGACCCCTGACACGGGGCAAGTGTGTCATACAGTCACACTTGCCCCAAGGGAAATAGACACACTTTCCCAATCACTCTCTTTTTGGGTTACATTTTTAAATGCATGTACCAACTCTTATATTTCATTATTTTAAAGAAACAATAATAATAACTTGAAGAATAAAAAGCGTATTTGGTACAGTATCAAGCCACGTAACTTACCTTACTATTTTCCTTGATTTTTTGTACCTCGAAGTGCTTTGTAAAACTGAATCTCCTATTTAAAAAAATGACAGATTTCAAAATGACGATAGTCTTTAAATTACTTGACAACGTCACTTGTAGTTACCAAATTTGAATTGATGGTTTGTTTAATCATGACAGCAGATCATACCAGTATCAAATGTTCAATTAGTTTACGTAACAAGGAGGTCAGTTACACTTACCCCGTCGCTACACTTACCCGTATTGACCTAGTGTTAACGCAAAACAAAAGGTCGTCAGTAAGATAACAGTCGGTAAAATAATATTTCTCGAACTGTAACTGTACCCGAAAAAAAATTTTTTTCTAGTTCTTATACTATATATCTTATTCATGATTTATTTCATATTTTTTAGACCCATGGATCAAAAGTTAGAGCCCCCTCACACATTTTTTTTTTAATTATATCTCACTATACCTTAAATTCAATAATTTCAGATGGTCTTCAACACACAAGAGAATGGTTGGTGCGCCACATAGACAAGGCAGATCTAAGCTTGCCGGTTACAGACGCGAACATCATCAGAAATGTGACCGCACAGACGTTAGCTAAAGCTTATCTGGAACTGCTGGAATGGGATAAGGGATCTAGTACGTATCCGGAGGTAAGTAAATATTCACTGTTAGTACTGTAACGAAGTGCATACAACCTCGTTAAAAACCGTATTTAATCACAGATCACTCGTAATATGGTGAATGAACTTTTTTCTGTCTATTATTGCCATGGTTACGGTCGCCTAAGTCACGCCGGTTTTATGCAAAATTATGGTACTTAAATTAGGCAAACATGCGCATAATTTTGCATAAAACCAGCGTGACTCAGGCGACCGTAACTATGGCAATAACAAAAAAAAAAAGTTAATTCAATTCATCCAATTACATCGTCTTAATCGATAAAGTACTTTTGACTGATATTGCTAGACAATAGCACTTTTAACCCAGATAAGCCTGAAACCAAAAAATGTTTTTTTACGATAAAGTGATTAATTGTCAATAAAACACTACAATTATCCAAAAAAAAAAGAAAAAAAATCGGTGTTATGACACCTGGTCGGCGTAAGTGGGTTAACCTTTGAGGATTTAGTAATGGAGTCGGCTTCATATCGTTTCCCCTCTGCCAAAGACTTTGGCCAAGAATTTGAACATTGACCAAACCTGTTTATAAAAACTATTTCATTAATCGATTCTTCGCAGTCTTGTAATCGTTATGTACCCGTAACAAGCTCCGTCAAAATGCCTGTATGTACTATGTATGGATTCAAAACTCGTTCAAATACATCACGTAGGTATACAAAATATGCGATACCATTTCATATCTTGCCTTTATTTGTTTATATTACAACATTTTATTACATAAAATTGTTCAAGACAATCAAGTACCAGGGAATCGATAGCAAAATCGGTTTCAAAAATATCGCACACAATTCGTATTTTCATTTTTGACTGATGGAGAAAGTTTGACATTTATTGTATTCTCGTATTTAAGGTTAATAAGGTCTACCCATCTTTAAATTTTGTAGGAAATATCAGACTTAGTGAATCAAGTAAGACAGAAGACTCTGCCTTGGTCTAATGTTAAGCTTATATGTAAGCCAATAAGGTTGAATATTTATTGCGCTTATTTGGAATACGTATTACGCGCGAAAATACATAGTGATGTGAACGTTACTCTTTATGACACAATGTCGAGAGTAGGTATAAAATGTCGAGATACGGACACTTGTGTTTACGTATATTAGTGTTCTCACAGTAAGTAGGTAAATAAAAACACAGTCTTATCGAATTCAATAACTTCATTTTTACAAGTGCTACTTAACGCTAGTTGGACCTATATTATAAATTGTATTTAGGTACTTACTAAAATATCACTAAGGAATATCAATATCACCGGCCTAATTGCAAAAACTTGTATGTATACGCACCTACGCACCTTGTACCTACGCACTTGTATTCAAATTGTATCCTTACGAGTATTCACAATTAAGCGTCAGTGAGTTTTACCCCAGCTAACTAAAACTTTCTTACTACAACAAAATAAATAATACTCGTATGTACACTCGTATGGACATACATTGTTTTCTTTCACAACCGCTAATTAATATTATTTATTAAATATTATAATTGATTTACGGATTTCGAAATGCACGTGATTGACCGAGACTTTCCTTACAGTTACAGCCTTCGTAGTCAAAGATCGCGATAAACGAAAACATAATCAATTGAAGTAGGTTAATGGCAAGCAATTCAGGCGGTTTTGTATTAAAATTGGTTGATTAATTAATAACTGTTATTATTGTCTGTTTACTTTTATTTAAATACTCAAGGGGAGGTGACCCTCGCTCCGGATCGTACCTGGTACAACAGATTTCATTGGCCATACAGCGCGGCAACGCTGCTAGTGTAATGGGCACGTTTGGGCCGGGTACGTTTCGGGGTGTTCGTGGTACAAGTAACTAGCTATTAAGATTGGCAAAGCCTGTTGCGGATTTCATCTTTGTACCTACTTGTATGTGACGATGCCTATTGCTGATATTCTGTTGTAGCCATACCTGACGAAGCCTGTGTTGCGGATGTTGATTGTGATTTAGATAATTGATTTGATTAATAAACATTTTATATTAAAAATTAATTAAAAAGCAAAAAAAAAAAAAGAATACTCAAAACAACAATAAATAGTACCAAGGTGCACGTCAATCTATGACGTTTAGAAAAATATATCGATACGATAATCTTCAGACACTTGAAAGCCATATTAATCGGTTCGATTACACCTACGTCGATAGTTTGAAATTGTGTCCGCATAGAAATTTTACTGTATTAGTGTGATAATTTAACTTAGTGTTGTGGTATTGTTTAAGTGTGCGTGAGTAGTGACGAGAAGAAGAAATGCATTTGTAGTTAGATCGTTTACATGTGCGCTACCTCGTCCCCCTCGGAAATTGGCAGAATGTTTTGTTAGGAAAGTTATAGCGATACCGTCTCCCCATACTAAATCCTCAAAGGGGTTAACTGATTCAGAGTTTAGACTGTAACATACACATTTTTATATGCAATTATTTACTAGACGCTACATAATAAAACTTTTAATATTTCAGACGGTAACTCTAGATGCGCCCCGATTCGCTGAGCTCGGTAGCCAAGTATACCGACTGATAGCCGTCGCGTCGCTCATACTATCGAGTCCCACTTGTGGAGACGCGAATTCTGCCGCGAGACATAAACTCAATCTGAAGGAGAAAATCGTGATTATATTGGGAGATACTGCGACTGACACGTGAGTCTTTTATTCGCCGTTTCCATGGTCACTTGCCATATGTCTTAAGTATTATACAGATTCATAGCTATCTTGACCCCTATAATAAAGAGTCCCACTTGCGGAGACGCGAATTCTGCCGCGAGACATGTTCAATCTGAAGGAGAAAATCGTGATTATATTGGGAGATACTGCGACTGACACGTGAGTCTTTTATTCGCCGTTGCTATGGTTACGTGCCATATGTTTGTATAAGTGTACAGGTTGATAGCTATCTTGACGCCTATAATAAAGAGTCCCACTTGCGGAGACGCGAATTCTGCCGCGAGACATGAGCTCGATCTGAAGGAGAAAATCGTGATTATATTGGGAGATACTGCGACTGACACGTGAGTCTTTTATTCGCCGTTGCTATGGTTACGTGCCATGTATTTGTATAAGTATACAGATTGATAGCTATCTCGACGCTTATAATAAAGAGCCCCACTCCCCCACTTGAGACACAAGAACTTTGCCAGCCTAAAAAAATTCTATGAAATATGAAAATTCATAATCCATTACTTGCATAAATATTAAATATGTGATATATATTTTATTTTTCTGATAGGTGGTGTGAAAAGCAATATGTGTCACACAGTATCAAAATTATTTTCGCCGTGGGCGTTAACGCTTGAATCCCTCATTACGCTCAGGATTCCACTTTAGGATCCCTCACTACGATCGGGATTCTATTGTGGAATCCATCGCTTCATTCGGGCTTCAATGAACGCTCTCACCGAAAATATATCATTTTAATCCCTTGTCTACTATTTTGGGTTGGGATTCGCATATCATGTTCCCTTTTCTTCTTCAGGCAACTTAAAGCGGTTCTGCCATCCGTGGCCGAAGAAGTCATAGTGGTGACAGAGCAACTTCTGGATTCCCTGAACCAGCAACCATTGACGGCAGAAACGAAGGAACTTATCCGGACCCAGATCACCTCTTTGAGGGATCCCGAGCATAGAGTCAGGCAGATTGTTCGTAAGTATTTAGATAAATTGACTTGTATGATTTATTTTAGGAATTTGTTTACATAACTATTTATTAAAGATGCGACAACGGAGACAGTGCGGAATCGCAGTGACGCATCGTATCCGTAAGTAACGTTTTGCCGCATGCGCCCAGGGGCCCGTTTCTCGAACGCTTGTAACTTGTAATACAAGTGGAAGTCTCTTTTTAACACTATTAATTAGATAAGGACTTCCGCTTGTATTACAAGTTACAAGCTTTCGAGAAATAGGCCCCTGACCGCAGCTCAAAACGGCGACGTTTTTTGAACAATCAACGATGTAGATGAACGATTGTTGATGTCAACAATCGTTGGTGAACCTTAAATATATAAAATAAATAAATAAACATTGGTGCTGTTGCACCTTTACTTTATGGTGACCTGCTTTACTGATATTGTGTTGTGTTGCTATGTACTAGATTATATTTTTATTTAGATAAAAGGACCTTAGTGTATAAGTATATTCAAATACGATTGTAAGATTGCTCATGAATAAATGATTGAGATGATGATGAATAATAAAGTTTTATGCCTGAAATTCGACCGGTGCGGTGTCCTCTAAGCTGAAGTGGCCGACTGGGACAGCAGCCGCAAAAGGCACGTGGGTTCATATTCCACATCCAGCGTTGATAAACTCTATATTTCTTTTTTAATATTTATAATTGATTGTACATCTTGTTATTATAGGGAATTCCACGAGAGTTGAGGTTATGCACACAACATGTCATGTAAACACAAGTTGAATATGAAATTACTGTTATTTTTTCGTACTGATACGTACCTAGCAAATCTTATAGCATCTTTAGAATTGCGCGAAAAGTTTGTTCGAGGAATATTTATATACATTAATATTTTGGCGCAAGTCACTTTAGGTCATTCATTGACTACTTTATTTAGATGTTTATGTTATCATTCAACCTCAACTCCAATGAAATGACATATACCTATTGAACGTATTGCGAAAACACAAATCAAATCATTATTAACTAAATATTTTGAATACGTTCAATAGATGGCAGCACCAGCTCTCTCTAGCTATTCTAGAAAACTGTAAAGTATTCTAATAGGAGGTGCAGGCATGTATTGCTTGCCCTTAGAGAATGGTCAAAGGCGCCTAGCCTTGTAAGGGATTGCATATACCCGAGAAATTGGACCGGTGGTTGCTAAGACCGAGTGGCCGAGGGGTACAGGCATCAGCCGCGAAAGCTGAGTACGTGGGTTCGATCCCCACCTCGGACATTAGGTGATCTTGGTCGTTTTTCTTTGGTATATTACATCAAATATTTATGACATACACCTACTTAAAAACAAAAATAAAAATATACTATTCTTTTTCAGGTCAAAGGGTCCTCGAGTTCCTAAAAATGATCCTAGTCTGCGCGGGCGGTTCGCGACAGATCCCTGTCGGTCTGTCCGCCTTAGCTCCCGAACTTACTAACGTGTCGGGGACTCTGCTCCGCTACGTCATGCACAACAAGGCAGTGTTCACTAGTTACTACATCGATATAGTGACTGAGGAGCTTAGTAAGAGCTAGGTGATAAATGTGAGGGGTTGGAGATATTTATCAGTGATAATTATCGCAATAATTTTCTTTATTTTTATATTAAGATAATATGAAGCGATACCAGGGAAATTATCCAGTATTCTGATAATATTATGATTTTTACTAAGCCACGCTTAACAAAACTTGTAATTAGTATACTTACCAATTTACACTATTATGTGAAGTCAATGTCTAAAATACCCACAGATAATAGATTATCTTGAATATATGGTCCATAATTGGTCAACAGTTCATATCTACAAAAGCTCTTGAAACATTTCTAATAATCTAGTTGAAAATAGTTTTTCTTTTTGTGGTTTACGAAGACGGCTCTAGACAGATCTCTGTCGGTCTGTCCGCCTTAGCGCCCGAACTCACGAACGTGTCGGGCACTCTGCTCCGATACGTTATGCACAACAAGGCAGTGTTCACTAGTTACTACATCGATATAGTGACTGAGGAGCTTAGTAAGAGCTAAGTGATAAATGTGAGGGGTTGGAGATATTTATCAGTGATAATTATCGCAATTTTCTCAATTTTATGATAATATGAAGCGATACCAGGGAAATTATCCAATATTCTGATAATTATCAATGATATTAATATTTATAGATTTTTACTAAGCCACGCTTAACAAAACTTGTAATTAGTATACTTACTAATCTACATTATTATGTGAAGTCAATGTTTAAAATACCCACAGCTCATAGATTATCTTGAATATATGGTCCATAATTGGTCAACAGTTCATATCTACAAAAGCTCTTGAAACATTTCTAATAATCTAGTTGAAAATAGTTTTTCTTTTTGTGGTTTACGAAGACTGCTCTAGACAGATCTCTGTCGGTCTGTCCGCCTTAGCGCCCGAACTCACGAACGTGTCGGGCACTCTGCTCCGATACGTTATGCACAACAAGGCGGTATTCACTAGTTACTACATCGATATAGTGGCTGAGGAGCTTAGTAAGAGCTAGGTGATAAATGTGAGGGGTTGGAGATGTTTATCAATGATAATTATCGCAATAACTTTCTCTATTTTTTTATTATGATAATATGAAGCGATACCAGGGAAATTATCCAATATTCTGATAATTATCAATGATATTAATATTTATACATTTTTACTGAGCCACGCTTAACAAAACTTGTAATTAGTATACTTACTAATCTACATTATTATGTGAAGTCAATGTCTAAAATACCCACAGATAATAGATTATCTTGAATATGGGGTTCATAATTAGTCATCAGTTCATATTAGTAAAAGCATTTGAAACACTTCTACAAATCTAGTTGAAAATAGTTTATTTTTACATATGAATATCGATATAGACGCCGAGGAATAAGTGCTAGGATGATAGAATTTGAGAGATCCGAGATAATTATCAATGATAAAAAATATAGTCCAGAAATAATATAGATTTGATTATTAGTGTAAATCGCAAAATATCCACCATGAAAAGAAAATAAAATAAATGTTTCTTATACGACGGCGATTATTATGCAATTATCAGTGACAATAATTAACTTGATGTTTTGTAACCCTGGAAATCTTGCTGTTACGTCATGCTTTAAAAAACTCTTCTCTAATGCACTTATTAAACCTACGTAATTATAGAAGAATTAGGTACTGCCAATATTTAAAATGAATCACAAATTGAACTATACCTTATGCTAAATACAGTCACCTATTAATCTAATTATTAAAAGTTTTGAGTCCATTTCTTCTGATTTCAGATAATCTGGTTGTAAATGTAGTTTTCATGGTTATAATTGGCACATTCCCCTGGATTAACGTATTCCTGGCATCATGTATTAATTTATTTTATTTTGACGACACAATGAAATATAATTTATCAATGTACTGTTATAACATGAATTTTGCGCCATGCGCATATATTATACAATGTAAGATAAGGTTTTTCTACTAAATAGTCATAATTTATACTCGTAGGTTGCTAATTGATTTCACTAAAACCTTTTAATTTAGCATTATTGCAAGTTTATATTACCCTAAAAACATCGTTATGTTTTTTTTACTTATAAAAGGTGCTTGTTAATGTAATATTTTATTTTTTAGTGTACAACCATTCACTCGTCCCGGGATTTTTTTTTCATGAATCCTTGAACTAAATTTTACAAGAAAAATAATTACAATATTTAGGTATTTGTTACAATTAAACCTTTAGAGGTGATTTTTTTACGGGGATCGCAACCCCTAACTAACCCTTTTGTCGTCAATGACTTGATATGGATTCAGAAAATTTCGTGTCTGACACGCCACGTCACAAAATTCAAATCAAACGCCTTCATTTGACAAATATTGACAGCTGTTGATGTGTTTACTTACTTTAATGTATGTACTATTTTTGTATGTAAAATAATGCAAACTTTTATGTATAATTAATCTGTAACTATAATGTGGCTGTGCCCTAGTTACTTTAAAAAATAACAATATTTATTTAAAAAAAATACAATTTATACATATTTTGAATAAACTATAGATGGTAACTTTTTATCATCACAATACGTTTGAAATTAAAATGGAAATAGTACGACATATGAGCAAATGAAATAAACCGAAACTAAGAGTGAATTATACTTATGTCAAAACATCAAAAATGGTACCTTGTACCGCGTAAAGAGATTGTATTTTAGAATTATACTATAACTAATGTGAAACTCAAACATTGAATTTTTAACGAAACATGTCGAGCAATCATCGGCTTATATTATGTGAGTAACTCAGTTAAATATAATAATTATTTCTGAGATAATCCCCTATAATGCCTGGTTATGTTTTGAAGCCAACATTGTATCTTTTTAAATATCTCATGTAATAAAAAAACTTACGTCAAAATATTTTGGCCATTTACAACATTTTTTACCCTATTGTAATCAATGGAAGTTTAACCTTTTGAACGCCAAGCCGCGAAATAATTTACCGTGCCACTGAAGCCGTTGGGGCAAAAAAAAGATTTGCGAAAATAATGCCAACATAAAAATAAGCAGTTTTTTAATAGATTTTCATCAAAAAAAATGACGTCAAATGCCGTCATTGGCGTGAGTGGCACAATTTTATAAAGACGTCATTTGCCGTCTTTGACGGTCAAAAGGTTAAACCAATTACCACGGTACCGGTTCGGCTTCCTAACATTTTAGCTGAAATTCTGTATAGCAACTCGTATATACAATTATACAGGCTGTAGCAAAGGTTTAAGAGTGTTAAGATCGTATTCTGATTAGGACAAAGTATTAAAAAATATACTATAAAAAGGTTTCATTTTCTATGGGACTGGGCGCAAAAAATTTGCATAAAATTTAGTTTTGCTTTTTCCTAATCACCAATATTTTTGCTACATCCTGAATACTGAATTACTATTACTAGAATGCTAGAATGACTGCAATTCATGTTTGTATACTGGTGGGAAATAGAAGATTGATTTAAAGTACTACGATGTAAAACATTAAGCCAAGTTTACACGGACAAGTTTTGAACAAAGTTATATGCAGATATTTGCTAGTCCTTTTGACAGCCAAGATATGAAACGATATGTCGTGACACTGACGCCAGGCAAACGTGATATTTAAGCCAAATTGAACTTTGGTGACCCGTAAGTCCCTACTGCATTGGTGTAGCTGTCTGCCAGTGCCGTCATTCGTCATTGGCATCATAGTCACGATTTACCATTGTAATGGCCGACTGTGGCGTTCAAAAGGTTAAACATAGACGCATCTCAAAACTTGCAGCAATAACTTGTTATTGTAAACTCAGCTTTACTCCGTCTCAAATGGGAACAATTTATTCGTGTTAAAATCGAGTCGTTGTCTTTTAATATTATGTAATCAAGTGAACAGCTGACTAATAAAAGCATTGCTATTAATCTATTTTCTGTTTTATTGAACCCTTAATATTTATTCGTCATCATCATCATATCAGCCGAAAGACGTTCACTGAGTTATATCGGTTACTTTGGTTCGGCTGCGGAAGGTCTCATTCCTAATCCAATCTCGCAGAGATCCGTATTAATACAGTGAAAAAAACAAGTCTATTTGTATAGTTTATATTTCGGAGATAACACAGAAACAGTCAATACAAGAAACAGTAATTATACAAAAATGCATAGATACGTTTCTTTGGATATATCTCACTAAGAATACAAAGATAGTATACATCATATTCAGATGCGTAAAAGGATAGTTAGGTATTTTGGTAACAAAACAGTTCGTGAAGAATGCATCGAATTTTAAGTAAATACTTTAGGAAGGGAACTAATAAAGTGTAGATATTATTCGTTTAGTTACGTTTTGCTGGCTTTTTTGTCTACGTAATGATACGAATGATCAGCATGTTAATAAAGCCAAAATACAATAAAGATAAAAGTAAACATAAATTGACTTGATGGAGTACAGACGCTATACCGGCCACGTTGCTCAAAAATATTTGAACATACATCTTACGTCAACCTAGCCACTCCGATGGCGACTGTTCAATGTTTTTTTATACTTAGAAAATTACTAGGACGACAAGGGTAAAAAATATTTGAAAAAGATAAAGATATATCCCAGTAAAACAGATTTGAACTGTCTAGTATCTCCAGAAATACCTTGTACAGTCGGTCAAAAATTTGGTCTACAAATTTTCATATTAGCACCAACTAGATTTGAGTAGGCTCAATTTTTGGCTAATCGTACAGTCGCCATAAGTTATGTCTAAGCGTGGCCGCTCCTAAATAAGTATCTAGCGCGTTCTCACTTTCTTTCTACTGAATTAAGCTGCGTTTCCACCAGAGATGTGCGAGAATGTGTTTCCATAAAATTACACCTCGTTCGAGTCATTAATGGGAGGGTTTTTATTTTGTTGTAGTTTTTTCAAATTTTCCAAATTTGGATATTTTCATATTTTTTCTACTCAGAATCGGGAGCTTTTTCGATCCTCATTCGCAGGAAAAAGTGTTCCAAGAATTCCATACATTTTTTTGTCTTCCACTGAGTTACGGTCGAAGAAAGTGTATGAAAAATAGTAACTCAATGGAAAAAATTTTTGGGACACTTTTATTTCTATCAGGATCTAAAAAGCTCGTGATTCTGAGTAGAAAAAATGTAAAACAGTCCAAATTTGGAAATTTTTTAAAAAACTACAACAAAATAACCGCTCTAATAGGTGTCATTTCTTTGGAAACATTTCTGGTGGAAACGCAGCCTTAAGCGTCGCTTGCTTGGGACTCAGTTTTCACCTACAAGATAAATTACATACGCCTTAACTTTTGGAAAGCATACGATTTGAACTTAACATGTTTCTAAGTTAGTCCAGTTCCGTTTTCTGTATGACTGCGATGCTGCAGATATGTACTAAACAAAACAAATGGTCAATCAAAGACTTTAATTCGAATGAATACCTTATAAATACAATACATATACTGAGTTTAAATTCACTAGTCCGAGCCGCTGTGTTTCGATGAAGCGCTAGATGCTGAACCACTGCGAGAACCCTGAAAAAAAAAAACAAATTAAATATGTTGCCTGTTGACAGTCAAAACTCACTACTCTTAGCAAACTCGTATGTTAGTATTGAAACAGAACTGACATACGAGTTTTATTTCAAGTACAGATGTAGTGCAAAATCCTTTCGCTTCGGCTTTTCACGGAAACATCCGAATTCATATTGCTGTCACAATGAATTTCAGTATACAGGGTGGTCCACACCTTGACGTCAAAAAATTTTTTTAGGTTCCCTACGTCATGGGCTATTAGAATATACCCCATGTATGTTAGCCGTTTTTTTGTTATATGATTTGAATATATGGGGTATATTCTGATAGCTCATGACTAGAGGAACATAAAAAAAATTTTTTGACGTCAAGGTTTGGACCACCCTGTATATTGCACTGAAGCTAATTGAGACAGGGAGATTAATTCGGGCGTTTCCGTGAAAAGCCGAAGAGAAAGGATTTTGCACTACATCTGTACGTATTTGTTACTTAGTGTGTTTTGCTTGTCAACCGACGATGTATTCATTGGCAAACAAGTTTGGTCAGTAGAAAAACGCGCCTAAACTAAAGTTATCTAAATGTAAACCAACCAACCCTTCCCTTTCAAATCATAAAAAAAAAATTATATAGGTCTTTAATTTTTAAATTAAAAAAAAATGGGACGTCATAATTTTTGCGTTTCGAAGTTAAATTCTGTGTAAAAACTTTGGCAGAGAAAAAGGCGTCATATATAAATTTTGTAGGAGTGATCAACAATACGCGCCCACATTTTTTTCATTTCCTGCTTTTTTCTATTGCCAAAGGTCGTTGGACAGAGTATACCATATAGTTTGTATGACTAATTTCGGTAACACAATGGACGTCATCGTAATTTTTGTTTTAACACGTTCGCCTCCGGTACTGTTTCACTAAGTGCTTATACTATGCCGATCGAAATTATCTGATAGAAATCCTATGCCAGTGACACGCATGTGTGACCGAAAAGATTGTACTCCTATGCCGGTGACACAGCACTGTGTCAAAAACGTTCGTATTTCGATGCCACTGGCATAGGAGTGAGAACTTCATTAATGCTAGTGGCATAAGAATAAGATTACTTTGATCACGTATGTGTGTCACTGGCATAGGAGTAGGAGTACAGTTTTTTCGGTCACATATGTGTGTCACCGGCGCGGCGTCGAACGTGTTAAGGCCTCTATGCACATTTTTTTGCACTCGACCGTATCTTCTGACAAACAGTTAAAAATAGGGTAAATTGCTAGTAAATGGCCACCCTCCAGTAACTAGCCACCTTATATAAAAATGAACTCTATGTACTTCATTTTGGAAGAGGGAGTGTGATTGACATTCACAGGACATATCGTTTTAAAATGAATTCTAACTATAAGCACATGGAGTTCATTTTTATACAGGGTGGAAAGGGACGACGTTCCTTCCCGCTACCGGCCGAGTCTACCAACCATTACGATGAACTTTCAGTATGGGACAAAAATCGAAAGCGTACATGGAAAATTGACTTCTCCATACTATGGAACTCTAACTAATCACTGACTTTGTATGAGGCGTTAAATTTTTTAAAAGATATTTCTATGTTGGTACTATACTGAAAGTTCATCGTAATGGTTGGTAGACTCGGTGGGTAGTGGGAAGGAACGTCGTCCCTTTCCACACTGTATAAGGTGTCCAGTTACTGGAGAGTGGCCAGTTACTAGCAATTTACCCTACATATCTCAAATATTGAATTTGTGTTTACTGTGTACCCACAAACGAGGGCTTAAGACATTCTTCTCAGTATGATAAAGCAAATAAGGTTGAAAACAGTAAAGCCATAGCAACTTACCCGTCTCGATCCTGAAGGACTGCGGCTGCGCCCCGAACCGCTTCCAGAGCCCGACTTTCTAGAACTAGCTCTCGATCCTTTAGAGGAGGCTCGCGAGCCTTTTGAGGAGGCGCGAGAGGCTTTTGAGGAGGCCCTGGAGCCTTTTGAGGAGGCCCGGGAGCCTTTTGAGGAGGCCCGGGAGACTCTTGAAGCCCGGGAGCCTTTTGAAGACGCTCGGGAGCCTTTTGAAGACGCTCTGGAGGCTTTAGAGGACGCTCGGGAGCCCTTTGAGGAGGCCCGGGAGCCTTTTGAGGAGGCCCGGGAGCCTTTTGAGGAGGCCCGGGAGCCTTTTGAGGAAGCCCGGGAGCCTTTTGAGGAGGCACGACTGGAACGACGGCTTGCTCGGGAGGATGCGCGGGAACTTGCTTTGGAGCCCTAAAATGAATATGGTTTATTTATGTGACACTAGAAAATATACATTTTGATACTATCTGAGAGATTTTGGGTCATCTCTAAAGTTAACAAAACTTGAACCGCCATTTAAAAATAGTTGTGATTGGTCCATCAAAGTTTTGATTGGCTAAACATTTGTCAAAGATGTTGCGCCGAAATATGCGCGGTGTTAAGAAAAGCACTATGTCCTGCCCATCTTCGCACAATTGAAGAATTATTTTTGGGGGCATTTCTGAGCTGGCATTAGACGTCCATATTATACAGGGTGTAATCGCTAAGTGTGGCCAGGCTATAATCCGTAATTATAACAAAATATCAAACAACTTCAAACTGATATCGAAAGTACGTTACCCAACGTAATTTTACTACATTCATTAATATTTTTTTCTAAATAGGTGAATTAATATTAAAAATACTAAGTTAAAAAGCTCCCATACATTTACTATTACGAGTTACAGCCTTAAAGAATGTCGGGTGTCGTAAGAAATAAAATTGTTAGCATTCGTTATTTGTATGTACAGTACGTGTCGCAGGGACGGCTAACAAAGGCCGCGATCGTGGCCGTAAACAGGTCGTGATGCCCATCAAGGACGTATAATCTCGAGCTACAAGTTCTAGACAGTTCGATGATGTTACACGTACCTTTCCGCTGCCTTTAGAGCTGGCCCGCGATCCTCTCGAACTGGCGCGAGAAGATGCCCGCGAACCAGATCGAGATCGCCCTGACCCGGACCTAAAGGGAATTGCAAACAACATTATGACTAAATATTTGGGTCAATCACTTTTTTTATGTTGTTATTCTGTCACATCACCCAGGGGACAACAGTGTGATAGTTTGCTAGGGGAAAGTGTCCTACATTGTCTACTATCATGATTAGTGGGTGACCCACCTTGGAAGGGCCCCATAACTGTCAAAAAATTCAAAATTTTGTCAATTTTAATGCCATTAAACTGTGAATTTAAGGGTGACCCAGGAGAACGTAACCATGGCAACGAGTGACATAAAAAAAGTGATTGACCCATTTAATATTTTTTACATTTTCACTTATTTTCATCACACTTGCTTTTTAAGCGCGCTATTGCTTCGCTAGGAAGCTATAGAAATGTTAGTACGATAGTTTGTTTTCAAACTTATTTTTTTGCTTGCAAGTGTGTTGAAAAACATTGTATGTAGCAGTCGGTAAGCGGATTACAAACTCGAGTTATTAAAAGCTCTAGCGTCAGGCTTCTAACAGGCTCGTTAGTAATGCCGTACTTGCCTCCCTAGATCCACAATGTACTATATCTTTTACATTTTCAATTATTTTTCAGATAATGTGTTCCATTGCAAAAAAATTTTACATACTTTAAAGGCCGTCAATGAAAACGAAATATAACGTCATAGTTTACGTGTTACAAAGTTAAATATCGTGTAAAAACTTATGAAAGTATCAACAAAACGTAAATCATTTGTAAGACAGTTTTGTAGCAGCACTCAAGAAGTAATATCTTGCGTTTTCATTTTTGTATGCATGTTTGATTGTCATCAAATTATTATACCTATTTTATTGACTCGGATATGCACCTAACTGTACAGTACATTTTCTGAAATAGACAAAACACGCCTTAGAAGTATCTAATATTAACGGTTAAATTTGGTTTATTTTGATTTTTACATTTAAAAAAATGTATAGAAAATATTTTCATTGTATGGAAAATAGACTTTTCACAAAATTGTTCATACAAAACGCCAATGTCATAGGTAATGACTTAATCTTGAGTTTTGAACAGCGCATTTTTTAATTTTTTTTTCTTTAATTTCGATCGCTCCTTACATTGTGTCACATCATCACGGGTCACAATGTATGGAAAATCGTCTGTGATCCTTAGACGATTTTAATGCAGTAAACGCTTTTAGTACGTAATTTCGACCAGGAGGTAATAGTGCAAAATTATTTTCCTTCGGTTATTCACGGAAACGTCCGAATTCATATTGATGTCGCAAAGAACTTCAGTATCCATTGCACTGGACCCAATTGAGACAGAAAGATAAATTCGGCCGTTTCCGTGAAAATACGAAGTAAAAATATTTTGCACTACATCTGTAGGTACATCTTTTCTCATAACAATATTGTACAAATATAAATCCTCACCTCGCAGACCTTGCAGACCCGGATCTCGAACTGGATCTCGACTTGGACTTCGCTTTGGATCGCGACCGCGACCGAGACCGCTCTGACCCGGCGGGCGATTTCGAACCCGATTTTGAACGGGATCGAGATCTGTAACAAAAAATGTGAATAATCATCATCAGCCTATGATAGTCCACTGCTGGACGTAGGCCTCTCCTATTAACTATGAGTATAAACGCATTAGGGGGTAAATACCCATAATCGCCACGCTGGGCAAGCGGACTTTGATGACGCTGCTGCCCATCATCAATTTTTTTTTAAATAATGGTCAGTGACACTTCAATGCCTTAGTCGACTCTTACGACACCCGCAGGAGGAGTTGGGGTGGTGACCAATGTATTCTTATTGCCGTCACCACACGGTTATGTGAATAATAAACGTATATGATTAATCCAAGAAATATAGCCATTACAATCTTCTTCTTCTTATCCGGGATCCCATCATCACACCCCGACTTGGTGCCAACAGGACCAACTCGTTTTGTTTTGAAGTCTGTTAAAATAGTATATTACGAAACAAGTGCGAAAAACATTAAATTCGAAACGAGTGGCTATGTTTGAAATCGACACGAGTTACGAATTTCCTTTTTGCACGTGTCTCGTACAACGTTTTTTAGTACAAATGGCAATCCGAAGTTTTGGACCTGACGTAAAATGAGCCATTTCTCGCACTAGCGCGTAAAAAAGGCACCATCTGTACTAAAATAGTACATTACGACACAAGTGCCAAAAACATGAAATTCGAAACGAGTGGCTATGTTTTAAATCGTCACGAGTTACGAATTTCCTTTTTACACATGTCTCGTACAACGTTTTTAGTACAGATGGCCCTCCGAAGTTTTGGACCTAACGTAAAATGAGCCATTTCTCGCACTAGCGCGTAAAAAAGGCACCATCTGTACTAAAATAGTACATTACGACACAAGTGCGAAAAACATGAATACCGTAAAGCCGGGTTACTTTGTCCCAAAAAAATTATGTGTTAAACTTCTCATTCGATTTAATTGAAATACAACACCTTTATGTTAGAATTAATAAATCAGAAGTAAAGTTAAGAGTGTAATCAAGTAATTTACACACTTTCTCTTTAATAAAATAATACCCAAGAGTTTTTTTTGTTTCGTAAAGTTTGGGCTAAAGTAATATCTTCGGGAGGGTTACTTTGGCCCATGACTTATTTTCGTGTTGTAGCGTAACGCTTATTAATTATGAAAATAAGTAACATGTATAGACAAATTACGTATAAAATAGCACCACTTGCTCTTACACATTGTTTGTTTTTTTTGCAGTAAAATTAAGATTTCATCATAATGAATGACAAATGCAAACTAAAATAATTATTATGATATAAATTTACAACTCCATCATAAAAGTCTTTTCACATACTTCTTATTTCGATTAATTCTCACGTTTGTCCTGAATTTCATCGGCATATAACATTTTTATGCTGTGCTTTTTGCAACTTTTAGATACCTAACTTCCATTCAAGATTTTTTTTGTATCAAAACCTATTTAGTTATTTACTTCATGATGTTCCTAATATCTCAAAGTATATTCATAGCCGCTCTCGTGTTATTCGGTTAAGCAGTTTTCGCGTAAAAGTGTGATAGACAAAAAGTTCGACAGACGGGCAGACTTATTTAAAATTAACAGTTTTAGTATGTGTCGGGATGCAAAATTCATACCTAAAATGCCTGATAACAATACATCATGTAATTTATGCGATGCTTTGGTTTTATGATAAACTTAATTTTGGGCCAAAGTTACCCCCTAGGGCCAAAGTAACCCGGCTTTACGGTATTTATTTGCATGTGTCTCGCACGACGTTTTTTAGTACAGATGGCCCTCCGAAGTTTTAGACCTGACGTAAAATGACCCACTTCTCGCACTAGAGCCTAAAAAAGGCACCATCTGTACTAAAAAAAGAATTATCGAAATTATTAGTCCATTTGCACATGCTTAATGCAAATTTATGACTTATATGGTTTTCTCATGGATGTCATTATCAGAACTGGGCTAAATTAAAATGGGACCATGAGGGTTTTCTGAAATGACGTTCACCAGGGCGGCAGCACTGAGGCGTCAGGTCCAGAAACTTGTCTAAATTCTCAAAGCGCCTATAGTTTCGTGTTTAAATGTTTTGTATGAGTTAATAAAATTATATAAAAAAAAATACCTCCTAGTTCGTTGTACTTCGCTTCGTTGTTATACTTGTGATTCTTAGCGGGACCTTACAGCTAAGTGGCGCCAACTAGTGGCATACGTTTTCGAGAAAACCCTCATTGGTTAGTATCAGATTTGAAATAAAAATAAAAATCTTCAAAATTGGATCACCTAGTTGGGTTTAGAACCTCTTTTTTAAGCTGGCTGATAATATAATCACCAAATGTAAAAAAAATACAAAAACTTTAACCGCTTTCTCCAAGTTCCCATAATCAGACTCCAATAAACATTAGTAAATGTAGGTGGGTGAATCAACTTTTTTCTGTCTGTTATTACTATGGTTACGGTCGCCTGAGTCACGCCGGTCTTATGCAAAATTATGCTATTTAAACTATGCAAACATACATTTTTTAGGTGTTAATAAGCCCTTTCCGTAATGGGCCGCCTACAGACATGCAGTACATAGGTGTTTGCATAATTTAAGTGGCATAATTTTGCATAAAACCAGCGTGACTCGGGCGACCGTAACCATGGCAATAACAGACAGAAAAAAGTTGATTCACCCAGGTAATATCATAATATGTAATAACGCAAAAAATACGAAATCAATTTTTTTTTTATTTGAAATAGGCTTACTCATGGCCACAGACTAGCCAAGGGCAGAGACGTGGCCTACGATGGAGTGAGTCAATAAAAAAAAAATACCTTTCTTTTTCTCCATTCTGTTCTTGTTTGTCCTTTTCCTCCTCTTCCTCCTCATCCTCTTCTTCTTCCTCCTCGTCTTCTTCTTCCTGTATTCAAATATAGTACATTAATGCAGACGCCGAGAAACCAAACGTAGCAGTTGAAAAGTAATAGTTAATATACCGGGTGGCCCATTCAAATCGGTCAGTATGGGAAAGTCTGAAACTATAAGACATACGAATATTTGTTCTTAGGATGGTTCTGTCATCGATTTTAAAAATAATGAAAACTACGTTGATAAATATAAAAAAAAAAATCTTAAGATTTACACAACATACACCTAGTAAAATAAATTTAAGTATATGAAAACAATGAATTCCTTTCATTTTAGACATCATGTTTCTTAGAGACATTTACAGCTTAAGACCTACACTAACGATATCTAAATAAAAATAGTGTAAGTTTTTTTTTTTCAAAACAACCGGGTTCGATTCCCTAGCTGGGTACAGTTTTTTTTTTCAAATGTATGAATGCAGTTTTTCTTTTTATCAAAACGGTGACATAGTTCCTAAGAACAAATCTTCGTATGCCTTATAGTTTCAGACTTTTCCATACTGACCGATTCGAATGGGCCACCCTGTGTAGTCAATAATCTGTACAATTAATTTTATTTCCTTCGAACGATAAATGTAACGCGTGTCTTGCATAGTTGTCAAACGATGCGAGTATTTGTGATATGTCAGTATCAAGCGCCAATTAACGATTCATTTTGAAGTACATTGCTCCCTGAACTTTTGTTAGATAATCTATTTCGATCAAAGTTTAATTTTGAATCAAATAATGCTCACAGTTTGGCTAAAAATCTCTCTCAATCCTCGGCTTTTACCCTTTTCGTCTTGGTGGCCAACTATAATGACCACCTAGTATAAAAAAAACAAAATCTTAAAATGAATGAATTAGTGTTCATATTTCAATGACTGGCGACAGATACCCGTGATGTTAACACACTGTACACTCTGTTTGATCTTAGAAAAACCTTCGGAACACACGAAGGTAATACAGCTGTCCTGCTTTGTGTCACCAGTGATTGTACGCCCGACGTCTCTTTCTCGGACCCGAAGGGTAGGTATTCTAAATTTAAACAGAGTGTCCAATGTGCCCATGAGGAAAGGGAAAAAATTCAACAGCGGATTTCTGACCAAATTTGAAGTTAAAAATGTCATATGAAGTTTTCTGGATTCAGTCTATTTTAAGGGAAAATTTGATTTTTTCTTAAAACCGTTTTAGACCGTTACGCTATGATAAACGCATTTTAGGAAACGATTTTGTCACCATGTTGTCTTAGTCAATCTTAATTGACAGACATCAAATGAACAAAAATATCTTTAATTACCTAGCAAATTTAAAAAAAAAACTTCAAAGTGCATTTTTTGCGATAGTTTGATTAATAAAATCCTTTTTTTGTGTATGTAAGGCATTCAAAACATCAAAAAAAAGTAATAATAAAAATTTTTTTAGCAGATTTTACCAAAACTCATTTAACATTTTTTGCTTCTTTTATTGTTGAAGATTAATAAACATAATACAAGTTTTCGAACGAAACTAGTGCATAATGTGTTGTGCCCATGAATGTAGGATTAATATGGATTTGACAACGTTATAATAATAGCAAGAACGAAAGGGATGGTCTTATGAAACTTTTTACTAGTGGAAGTGAAAAGGAACGATAATCGTCCGTCCTTATCACTGTGCCACTATTTTTTGTGTGTGTGTGCATTAGATGCTAAATGTAAGTGCCAGACAAATGCGTTGAATACGTCACTAAGTGCCTGTGTGGCACTTTCTTCTTAGTAGTAAGTGACTATGTCTATCCCTCTTAGTGGCACACTATGTGCGGCCCCTCGGTTGTGCCCTATAAACTCGCTAGGTGTCGCCACCATCAATGTGATAACTAAAACTGAACTCTCATTGTTGTTAAACTTTATTAAATACTTTTAACTATGTAATTCTATTCGGCGTATTATTCACTCATTTATAGTCAGGAAAATGCTGTTAGAATTTTTCCCTTTCCTCCCTTACCTTGTATATCTGATGGCGGGTGCACTAGAGTAGTAATTTACCTGAACAGGCTCCAACTGTTTCTCCCTAAGCCTCAGCATGCGATGCTCATTGGCGCTAAGCGGGCGATGCGTAACCACGAGTCTGGTCAGCGCCTGCGCAGCGGCACCGGCGCGGGCGCGCCTCTTCGACAAACGGACGCGAGTTTCGAGCTCGTTGTAGTACACTGCGTGGTTCCGCACCACCTAAGAATACGAATAATAGTACATTACTATAGATGACGGGAAACGAAGGGTTACAGGCCAAGTAGATATATCTGGCCGAAGGAACTGAGGCCAGATAGGGATATGCGGCCTGTAACCCTGTTTCTCGCCGAGATTTGTATAGTGCTTTTCTCAAACTTGCCATGAAATAAAACGAACTGATTTCGCCGAACCATACTATTTAATACAACATTAAAAAAAAACATTCGCGTCTAACTTTTTTTTAATCTGTTTGAGGTCTCCTTTTACCTGGTGGTATAGACATTAGTTCTAAGGTTCAAAACAAAACAAAAGACAGTTTGTTTGTTGTCCTAGGTGTGAAATAAATACATAAAATCTCTTTACATATCATCTTAGCACATGATACCGGATACATAGTATTTCCGAGTTTAATTACTTTAATTTAACGTAAGTAACATCAACATTCCGTAGCAAGTTTGAGATAAGAATATTTATTTCAGAAAACACAGAGTACAGATATTCCAGGGGTCACCGCACTAGGCTACGCCTGTATCGCGGGGAACCAAATACTTTAAATAACAGAATATGTTACAGAACCTGTAGAGAATAATTGTTTAATTTTTTTATGGGTGATCGGTATTGAGAAAACTAGCGGATGTCCTTTAAAGCCGTTGGGCGTTTTCACAAACCGTTGCGTTGATGTCCTTTAAAGCCGTTGGGCGTTTTCACAAACCGTTGCGTTGTTGAAATCACCTTGTTATTTAATTTTGTCAAGTTTAGGCTTATTGGACTCAGAATCAGGAGCTCATTCGATTTTGTTAGGAGAAAAAATATGTCCCATAATTTTCATACAGTTTTCATTCCTTCCATTACCCTACCGCCTTTGAACATATATGAAAAAACGGTATCGTAATGGAAAAAACATTTTGGACATTTTTTTTCTCCTATTAGAATCGAAAGAGCTCGTGATCTTGAGTACAAGCCCAAACTTGTCTGAATTAAATAACAAGGCGATTTCAACAACGGTTTGTGAAAACGCCCCGTTAATATTCCACAGTGCATGAAGACTCGCCTTTTTAATCAATGTGTCCTGCCCACCAACGCTCATTAAGGAGGCTGTGCATAAAATACGAGTAGCGCAGAGAGCCATGGAGAGAACCATGTTCGGTATCAAACTACAAGACCGAATTAGAAACGTCGAAATCCGAAGTCGCACCAAGGTGCGAAACGTAGGAGATAAGGTCTTCGCACACCATAACAACTCCACGCCAACGCGGCAGCAACTCGACTCACACTCACGATGAGTAGTCAACTAGTTAATCCACCCAATGGTCACTAGTGGACAACGCGGCGTGAACGAGTGGGTAATGAAAATGGCTGCTGGATACACGTCAGTCGCAAACGCATAGTCGTTGCGTGGACAATGTGTGGTCGTTGCGTGACAAACGAGTCGGGGTTGACCTTTAGTGTACGATGTGTAGGCCACTTGTCGTACACTAGTTATCATTTTTTGAAATTAAACCTTGAATATTTGACACAGGGTTTAAATTTCAATTATTAGACTTGAGTCGAGTGGGTGTGGAGTTGATATAGGGTGCGAAGACCTATACCGTTACTAAATTGAAATGAAACTGGTAGATAGGACATGTTGCCAGGCAGTGTGACCGGAGGAGGACTAAAGTCCTAACGGATTGGTGGCCAGGATGAATTAGCCCCTGGGCGTCCGTTGGCTCGTTGTGTCGACGATATTCGCAAGATTGCGGGACACTTCTGGGTTAGATTGAATCCGGACCAAAATGAAAGGCATACTAGAAGATAGGCCTATACTCAGCAATGGACGATAACTGGCTGAAATGATGATGATGATGGTGAATAAACAAATGTAGATAGTGTTCCATTTTATACTTAAAAGTATACGTAAATTGGATAATTAATCATTATTCATTAAATCATAAAAATTATTAAATCCATTGATGGCTATGTGAAGAATGCCACCAACTGTCCATACGCTAACTTTATAGGTATGGTAGAATTATTTTTTGTGTATGCTAACTCGCGTATATTAACTAATTTTAACTTCATTCCGAAGTTTCGAACACTTTACAGGGTTTGTGGTCTGCAGATGACTCATTCGTATTCATAGTTTTATTTCATGTGTAATCCTCGCGGTAACCGAAGAAAATATTAAATAGTTTGACTTTAGCTAACTACATATTTTAAAGACAAACGGGTCTTAATCGCGTAAACTTACGTTTAATTATATCCTGACGTTTCGGGCATGACGTTACACCCGTGGTCGCAGGCAGACTGGCGAGAGAATGTATCAACACCTTTGAGCTGCGCGGGTTTTTCGAACTACCCGCACTTGATCTTGATTATTCACTTCTAGGCTAGGGTTGTCACTAGGCCTACACACAACACTCACAGCATCCAATGGCTTTAAAATGGATGTTTCACCACGCTTACATTTGTAAATCACGGGATTCCACGCGGATGAGATTCCTTGCCCCTCATTTTGATTAAAATTCCGATGTTTCTTAATTTCAATAGCTTCACGTACTTTTCTGGGGTGCCCCTCATTTTGATTAAAGTTTAAATCAATATACACGGTGGAATTTAATCGGTGAACAGGAACCCATTTTTCTAATTCAGTAATCGATGGCGGTCACGTTTATGTAGTACTTAAGTGGAACCAAGTTTTTTTTTAGCATAACAAATTTTTATGTTGAAATTAAACTTTAATTAAAATTTATTGTCACCCTACTAATGGTTTAGTCTGAAAAGTTTAATACCTCTTTTCAAACTATCAGCCATGCATCGCTCTTATTTTACATAGGAATAGAGTCTATCGCAAAAATTAAAGCATGTGAGTGGTTATTGCTCATTTATGTTTTAAGTTTCTATGGCTGATAGTTTGAAAAGAAGTATTAAACTTTTCAGACTAAACCATTAGTAGGGTGACAATAAATTTTAATTTCAACATAAAAAAAATTTATGTTAAAAAAAAACTTGGTTCCACTTAAGTACTACATAAACGTGACCGCCATCGATTACTGAATTAGAAAAATGGGTTCCTGTTCACCGATTAAATTCCACCGTGTATTTAGCTAACTAGTTTTATCACAAAACTCACCAAAAAGTAGTTCTCCTCGTAACCCTTGGAAGCCTTACTCTTAACATTCCAATTGTACTCCCTAGCCATTTTGTACTCATAAGTGTCTCCGTCCATGTATGGAGTGTTTTCTGCCATGTCTCTGCGGCGCTTCATGATTGTGTCTTCGGTGGGTAAGCAGTAGGCAACAAATTGTTCACCACTTTCGTCCATCACACCTCTGTGGATACAAGTTTTAAATTTAACTCCAAGCATGAATAAGATGAATGAAATCCAGTATTGATCCAGTATACAATACAGTTATTATATAATAATATAATTTATATAATTTTTCAAAGGCTGTGAAAATGAATGGCCTAGTCTTGAATAACCCAAGTTCACCCAAGAAAAGGTAGTGCCCTTTTGCTGGTAACAGCATGTGATGAATGAAAAAATATTTTGAGAAAACCTTACACATACACAACACAAATCAACCAATTCCCAAGACCCTACCTAAACAAAGTTAGATAAGAAGTTAATATATGTACATTGTATAGATAAATGCAGTTATAATTTTTACTTATTCACTCTAAGGTACATTACATGGTGTCATGTCATGACTTATGGCGAGATATGTCAACGAAATACCCATTAGATATCCATATATAAAAGCAGGCATATTGAACACTACCTGCCCTTTCCTGAACATTCTAGAACCCTACTAATTAATTCAGTCTTAACCCTATACCACATGTTGTTCCACATATAAATTCTTGTTATAAATTATATTCTATTGACACTTCTCTAAGTTTCAGACTAAAACAAGTAATTTCATATCATACAGTAATGCAGAATGGCCAGAATACAAAATGTCCATATGGTAAGTATCAAATAATTACTTTAACAATGACCTCTAGAATAACGAAAAAATACTGACCGAATCATAGCCTGTGACATAGCTTCAATCTGTCCAGCCACATTCTTATCTGCAGGTGCTGGATCCGTGTCAAATATGACCTGCGCACAAGGATACTTCCACATTTCAAAGTCGGGGAACACTGGCATGATCTCCACGGGTACAACCCCAGGCTTGCTGTAGTGCTTCTCTATTGGCATCTTATTGTCTTCAAATGTCTTCTCGATGGCCTTGATTTGACTCTCACGGTCCATGTAGAGTGTCTCCTCACTGAATATTTTCTTGACATTGTAACCCACTTTGGCTTCAACCTGTGAATAACATTAAAATAATTGTAAATTTTAGTAAATACAAGCAAATGTATATGTTTCATTTTGTATGATTTTATAACACACCTGTTGCTATATTACACGTAGAAATTATTTTAGAAACTTAATTTTAGATAAATGCACATTATGAAAGTCATATTACTATATCGCTATGCCATTTTGGAATTTGCAAAACCAAGACAAAGACTCAATAATGCTGCCAAATACATAAATTCAATGAGGTGTTTCCTCACACATAAAGTGTCCACTTTTTGAAATCACCTGGACATTCTCTAAACATGCTCCAAAATAAGACAATTCTGGGGGAAACCCAGACGGATGGGAGCCCAATATGTCAGTATCTACATTTTCTATCATCAACACCTACATACATTATTATAAGCTGCCCAAACTTAATGATAAAAACAGGTAGCCTTATTCAAGGGTGGCATAATATATTAATATGACTTGTATGCCATGAAAATAGTACTGACCTTTTCCATGGACTGAGGCTGGAACCTAGTCTGTTCAGTGGAGATGTACTCCGAGCGACGAAGCCACGACACATTCTTCGCATGATGCCGAGATCTTTTCGAATCCTGTGGTGTCAACACATCGTCTTCTAGCAATTTCTCGTCCGCAGGGTCCAAAATCGCGTTGCCATCGCCTTGGTAAATGTCCCGATTAATCAAATCTATGTGTACACCCAAATCATGCTCTGTCAGGACTTCGTATCTGTAATTCTTCTCCAATGAGGTGGGATTGTATTGTATGAAACGAGTCGATGGAAATGGGTAAGTAATGAACTTTAAATCAAAAGGTATGTCCGGCAGCGTGTTACAGTATTTAACACGTGTTACAAGCTCCGATCTGTAATTAAAATAATTATGTTAAGTATAGAAATGCATACGTTGCGTCGGGATTGTTATGGTTTTAGAAACTAACCTCCTTTCGCCAGTTCTTTGCGGACGTTTGTCCCGTTCCGGCTCGTTGTTCTGAACCGTTGGTGGCATTATGGGATTCACTTTGAAAATATATAAATTAACACATGTTAAATTTAATGGCTCTTATAATATTTACAATCTCAGCATCAATTTTAGTAACTTTTGCGTTTGACAACTGTCTCGTTCGAGCGGTCGAATCGAGATCGCTTGCTTGGCACTTGACAGAAGCCGACGCCGACAGATGGACGAGTGAACGGAGTGAACGAACGAAACCATCAATCAGTCAAAATGACAGCTTTTTTTAATCCTTGTGGATAGGCGAAAGCACTAAGCTACACTGCCTAACGAAATGACTGCATCTTGAAAAATGATAAAAGTCAAAATATAAAAGATTCAGTAAAATTATATGTTCTTTGTGCACCGTTAGTTAGCGCCTCGCTTAAATGAAAAATCTTTACTTGTGATTAACTTATTTTAAGTGACGTAAAAAATAACAATCATATTATATTTAAAAGAAAAGAGACACGGCAATATTAAATTTGTAGCTACTCGCTCAGCTAGTATATAATTTAGTCCAGCAGAGAACGCGACTTTGATGTATGCCTCCACACATTAAGAGCTAGTTCGCACGAGCGTTTTTTTAGCGGCCGTTAAAAAAACGTTCAAATGAAACAAATGCAAAACCTTACATTCATTCACACGATGGCGGTTTTATACCGCGGCGCGTTTTTATCGAGCACTGTTTGATTTTCGACGTTGGGCGTTGGACGTTAAATCGAATTGAGCATAATGGGCCGCCAACGTCACGTTATAACGCGACGCTTTTTAAGCGTTCGTGCGAACTATCTCTTAGAGATAGTTCGCACAAAATCGAACTTTTTAACACAAAAGCGAACTATCTCTTAGAGATAGTTCGCACAAAAGCGTCGCGTTATAACCTGACGTTGGCGGCCCATTATGCTCAATTCGATTTAACGTCCAACGCCCAACGTCGAAAATTAAACAGTGCTCGATAAAAAAGCGCCGCGGTATAAAACCGCCATCGTGTGAATGAATGTAAGGTTTTGCATTTGTTTCATTTGAACGTTTTTTTAACGGCCGCTAAAAAAACGCTCGTGCGAACTAGCTCTAATCCTACATAGATGCTCCACACTCACCCTACACGGCGATTTCGCAATCTGCAAAGTCACTGCAAGAAGGAGGCACCGAAACATCAGAGGAAGAACTTAAAAATCCGCAATTTTCAAGGATTTGTCTCTCTCACTCTAATGACGCCTTCGTTGGAGTGACAGAGAAAAATCATCGAAATTTACGAATTTCGATTTTTGTGGTAGTAGGCCAGCTGGGTCGCGTTTTATAAAGTTACAATTTACAATTTCGCTGTTTGCCTCTCTAACGCACGCACGTATTGGCTAGAAAGAGAGGCAAACAGCAAAATTGAAAATTGTAACTTTATAAAACACGACCCTGATCGTATTTGTTTAGCGGCACAAGCTCTAACTGGTTATTTCATTGAATATATTTTTCCGTTTTCCGTAACATTGTAAAGGAAACAAGTTAGTCTTAATCAGATGACCATAATTATGAAAATTTCAGAGCTTAAGGTTGTCAACGGATTAGGTCATAACGAGTAGAGATTTACAAGTTCGCGCTTCGCTTCTCTTTTGACGTGGCCCAAATACCGGCAAAAAGTGAAGAATTAGGCACGAAGGAGCGGACAATATGCGAAATGGATTCCACATTCGCATTCGCAGCTTCGTGACTAGTTCTCTGCTTTTTGTCATTATTTTGTGCCGTGTCAAAGGAGATGCGAAACGCGAACTTGTATTGTAACACTCTACATGCATTATACAGAAGAAATTTTAACGACATGTTTTAGAAGGGTTGACTACTCGTACTTACACTAACACACACACTTACACATTCACACTCACACACGTCTTACACAAATTATCTTAATTATTTATTCATTAAACTAATGTTATACTTTAACTTTGTGTTACCTATTAACTGACTTTTGAGTCTCAAGATACAGGCTCAGCCTAGTTTGAGACTCCTGGGTCGCGTTTTATAAAGTTACAATTTACAATTTCGCTGTTTGCCTCTCTTTCTAGCCAATACATGCGGGCGTTAGTAACTTATAAAACGCGACCCTGGGATATCTTTGTGATTATTGTTAATTCGTTAATAATTATTCAATAAATTATTCTTATTCTTATTCCTATTCTTAATAATAGTATGTTATACCCTAATCTGTTAACAAGTTAATTTCTCATATTTTTATATCATGATTTTTGATTAAGATTAACTTGTTTCCTGAACAATTTTACTGAAAATATTAAATTCTACAAAGTGAAATAACCAGTTATAGCTCGTGCCGCAAAACAAATCTAATCAGCTGATGCTCAGTGCCACCATCTTGCCTATTCTCTTTGTTCTTGTAATCACCTAGATTGCGAAAAATTACGAGTGTAACGCCGTAGTACTCATGGTATATTCTCTCCTCAAAGTCGCGCCGCGATTCGCACACATAGTCTGAGGAGCAGCCTTAACAAAACGCGTCGACTTGTTGAAGTTTTAATTTTTTTCTTTTTATTGTATGGCAATTATACAGTCACTTCCGGGTCGTTCATTCGTTCCATTCCAAATTTCAATTCATCCATTCGTTCACATTGCTCCAATCATATTGTCTGTCTCTCCCCGTGCCGTTTGATTTCCCAGTTCACACCCGCCATCTTTCTTTTCCAACAAATTTTGTCCGCAACAAGGTACGTTGATTTTTAAAATAAATTGTTATAACGAGGTATACGTGATCGCTAGTTAAACATATAGTTTCCTTTGCAGTTTAAAAACTTTCGTAAGTTTAAATTCACGATTTCTTTTGGCTAATATCAGCGTGGAACATCTTCAGCCATGTGGTCGGTCAGCGAACCGAAATTGGTTTTTACATGAACTGCGCATTATGTTTTCCAAGGTGAAAACTTAAGAGTAAACTGCTAGTTCTATATTATTAATCTTATTTCTTTTTGGTGGCAGTTAATTTATGACATTGACATGTGTAGTGAAATATATTACATTGTTTTTTCGTGCCGGCACATCGATTCGATTCAACGTGGCGGCAAACTTAACTTGTGGTGTTGTTTTAGGTGAAACCATGGGTACCGTTGAACGTGCTGGTGATGCGACTTCGGAGATGGAATCCGGCGAGGAGGAGGAGATTGTTGGGGGTGGGGAACTGGCGCAGCACCTCATGAAAAGGTCGGTTCAGTTTATAGGTTATGTTCTGTGTGCAGCTATTACCTTATTATTTATAAGTGTTAAAACATTTCATCCCCTAGTTCATGTAGTTACTTGTAGCAAAACCTCAATGATCCCTCGAGTCCTTTTAAGGGTATCACCATGTGTTAATTCGGTAAAGTTAACTATGATAACGTCCTTTGTTGACATGAGAGTTACTATCATTCTGTCAGTGGTGCAAATCAATCAAATCATAGTTACACATTTATAGAACTGACCTTTTTCTAGAGTTAATTATAAACCAAATTATTTTGACCTAAAGCCTTTACTTTCTTTTCAATGTGGTATCGTCGTTGCGCCTTTAAAATCGGCTATGTGATTGATTTAATTAAAATCCACCACATGTCGGATTTTGCACACGCAACAACGGTATACAAAGAAGTAAATGCAAATCTTAAAATACTGTTGGTTTTAGGAAAGATTGACAATCTTGAGCAAGATAGGATACCTAATTTTAGGGGACCCGGGATAGGATATAATGTACTTGCCCCATCTAATCTTCCCTTACAATGACACATTGGAGTACCATGCTTCCATGATACTAACTCAAACTTTAATTGAATGTGTCATGTGGCCCGAATACTCATTGGATGAGTAACAATCTTAATTTAGGCAGGAATGATTCAAGAAGCTTTAACTGTTCATTCATAAAGTTTTATAAACCCAATCACTGACAATTACTCTAGTGTTGCCTATTTTATATTTACACATTTATTTCATAATCCTTTGTAAGAGATTTTCATGAAAATGACCCAATTTACACTGCAAGGGTGCTATCTCTAAATTCGCAAACCATGGAAAAATCAAACAATAAACTCAGACATTTGGTGTAAACCTTTTTTTTTCCTGGACTTGGTACAGTCACGTCTAATAATATGTATACATTTTGGAACATATGTCAAAGGCATGAGGATCAAAATCGTATACATATTATTAGTAATCAGCCGGAAGAGTCTGGACAACAGCGTGCCTGTAGTCTATGCATATAATTATATCCATATGCATTAGGAAGTAAATTCCCAGAATCGCTGTGCTGGGCTGGTAGACATTAATGCCTGTAAATACTTAAATTCAGCGATTTTTGTCACATGAAAAGAGACAAGATTCCAAAGATTCCAAGATTCCTGTAAAGATATATTTAAGTTGTTATAAATACCAATAAAAAAAAATCAAGTTAGAAAATGGATGAATAACTCAATATTGTGCTGACCGATTTCAGTAATTCATTTTTTAACCGACTTCAAAACACCAAAATGGCCGCTTTGGCACCAAGTTGGGGTCTGATGGAGAGACCTTGGAGAAATTGGCTGAAGTTTGTTTTAAAATATATTTTTTATTATTTAGGTATATACCTATTTATTGATGACATAGGAACCTATTTTCGAAAGAGCATATTGTTGTAAGATTTTCATGGAGAAATATACTCCTACTGTATTAAGCAATCAATGCTCTCAGTTACTCATGCCTACTACGCAATCTACGCATGGAAACATACTACTTTAAATTTAGAACATTCCTAAAATAATTATCATGCTTCATACAATATCCTTGAAATATTTTATGGGTCAATCATCTATTCAGCAAGCCATAATACTACAGATGAATTAGCATGAACTACAAAAACTATAAAATAAAACACCAATCATCATTCTTGTCTTAACGTAAGGTCATTGAACCGATGAATCACTTCATGCTCTATTTGAAAATCAATCTAGCATGGAAGTGGAATCACTATCTCTTGTCTTCATCTAAGCTTCTAGGCTGAGTTATTACCACATGATATAATTATACAAAAGGCCATCAGCCATCACACACGTAGCGATAATATATATTAATTTACCTACCTGAGAGCTAGATAATTATATTTTAGGTAATCTTAGTCGCGTGTTGGTGAGAAGATACGATATCTGACAATGCCTTAAGGTATCTTACGGTATATTAATAAATATTATCGCTAAGTGTGTGAAAAGCCTTTAGTGACTACTTGACCGTGAACTGATATTATTTCGAACCTATTATTTTTTTAAATATTTTGAAGAGATTACAACGGAAGAAAAAGATGTCGGGTTCTTTGAGAAATAAAGTTCTTTAAACCTAAAAGTGTCATACCACCTGACTAGGGGTTGCTAGATTTTATTATGTCGGTTTAAAGGGTGATAAAGGTATATATACAGGCAAAATACAGTACAATACTTTATATCGTTGGTTGACAACCAAAACTCACTAAGTAACAAATACCAACTTGAAATAGAGATTGTATCTCAGTTCTGATTCAATACTGACATAAGAGGTTGCTAAGAGTAGTGACAGTTTTTATAGTGAGTTTTGGTTGTCAGCCGACGATATTACAGTACGTCCGGCAACCCTGCACCTGACACTTACGATTACGAACGTCCTACAAGATTACTCTGTAAATGTCTGTCGAAAAGTGCGAAAGTAGATACCTACCTAGAAGTATCTCGGCGTCGGCGCTTCGCAAACGCGCTTATTTATGGTGAAATTCCATGTCTAGCGGTCTAGCCATAATTTCATATACCATAACACACAGATCATTTCTCAAAAAGTTTGTAGTTTGTAGTCAAGTGCAAAAATAAGTATCGAAAGAATCCGCTCATAAATATGTTACGACGTTCTTATTACTCGGAATTAGAGTGCACTGGGACATATTTTTGAACATTTTTGTGTAACTTTATTTTGTCTTTGACTGTACATAGATCACGTCTTCGATATTGCTAAAAATAGGTAGACTGGTAGAGTAAATGATTCTGAGCAAAATCCACTACATTTCCCAGCCTCCATATTACCACGTATAGGTATTACGCATTTACGATTACGTTAGATTGCACGCTTGATATCTACCTAAAACGTTCTAATTAAGACGCATTTTATTACGGAAAGCGTTAGATTGTTTTTTACGCAGCGCGGATCCAGGACTTCGTTGAGGGGGGGGGGGGATGATTTAATTAATTATCATTATAATTTTCCGTTGGTTTTCTCAACATTTACTAATATAAAAGTCACATTTTGTTTAAATAGTATTTGTACGAATGTTCATGTTACTCGCCTACTTTTATTTTATGTTTAAAATAATACGATAGAAATAATTATAAGAAGCTGTTGTTTATTTTATAAAAAATTTAATAATTTGATTTGTTAGTTAAATTTGATAATTTGTAACTTAACCTTTTGAACGCCGCTTGGGATGTCATCGGACGTGCCCGTGTCGCCGCCTATACTAAGTTATAACAAACTGTGTAGTGCTTGCCACATAACTTACGATGAAATATTTTATTGTTTATAGTTTACTGTGATTAACTTCGTTTTTTACCACCTTGTCATTAAATATTATACACGATGATTCTTAATCCGTGATCAGGAATCATTTTTTCTAGCTCAGTAATTGATGCGGATTACGTTAAAGTAGTAATTACGTGAAAACAAATTTATAAATTTTTTAGTCATGTTTTAATTTTGAATTAAATTTTATCCTAAAATCCTTGTCACTGTACTTACCATATCGGTTTGAATGAGGTTGTATTGTAATCTCTTTACAAAAGTTATTAGCAATTGTCAATTTATGAGTAAACCTTGGCCATGACATTGTCAATCACTTTTGTCATACGCATAATAAACAAAGTCATAGTCATGGATATTGAATGAGAAAATAATAATTATTCACCGATTTTTGGTGAATCCACCACATCCGTACTCAAACATAGAGCGTTACCATACTGTACGGTTGTCAATACAAACGAATAGCACAAGGCGAACCCAACAGTTATTTCACAAACTTCATCCAAACAATTTCGATCCCCGGACACAATTTAATAAATCGCATTATGCACCAAAAATCTTCGCGACTTCGGACAGTTTACAGTGCCACAACATGCTCGAGCACCCGGACGACCCTGTCATCATCCTGACGATCTGGATCAACAAATCTTAAGATTCTTTGCTGAAGAAGATTTCGAGTGAATCAATCTAATCACAGGAACAAACAAGCGGATCTGTGTCAAGAACAACACGGTGGACATTTTGAACACTTGTTAAATTATGTTTAAAATAATGTTTTTTGTTTTAGTTGGTCAGGTACGCAGTTTTATTGTTTTTATTTAATTATTAAATTGTACTGTATGAAAACAAATTGCTTTACTTGCTCAAGATTTTGCCATGTTTAGGTAATGCACGTTAACATAATCTTCTATCAATTATGTTCGTCGTTATCAGTGTTGCACTGATAAGATAATGAGTAGATAGAAGTCTTTATTGACATAAGATCCGTCAAATTCCCGTTTCCCGCCATACTGATGGCACTTGACGTATCGTAGTTAAACTTTATACTGTAGGATGACCATGTATTAAGTGATAATTTGTTTTAATTAGGTTTTCACTTTTAATTAATTAAACAGTGAAGAAATAACTTGAGACCTCGCCGAATAAGTTTAATTTTGGCTAAATTTTAATGTTTTTCTACTCCTGATCACGGATTAAGAATCATCGTGTATTATTATAATTAAATCACGTTTACAAATGTCTTTATTATGGTTTCGTCCCTTTTATTAATGGTTTGAATCTGTGAATTTTACCAGCTATGCAAATTTATTGATGGACGTTGCTACATCACTATTATTTCTCATTTCGTATCTGTGACGTCATGAGCGGTCTACTATTTCAGACATTGGCGAAGGCTTGATTGTTTTTTCGTTGATAAGTTGGCACTAGTAGGGAGAGGATTGATCGCATTAGAAACGTATCGAATCTGAAAATTTCAACGTTGTTTGGCTTAATAAATCATACAATTTTATAATTCTTTTGATAAATAAATATTGTAAGGTCAACATTATAGTACTCAAATTGTTTAAACTACTAAACAGTACCAATCTTATATATTTTGTTGACTGAACATAAATTTGCAATATCGAGTAATCCACATCACTAAAATTTTCTATTTTACATCTTTGACGTCACATGCGGTCTCATTTTTAAGACGATGGCGTAGTCTGTGTTAATTATTATAGCGGAATTCAATGACTTGGTAGGGGTTACCGATGAACCACGATGTCGATAACAGAGTCTTCCCTTATTTATCGATTCAAATATTCTACCATCTATAAAAAACAGACTTCACTGATAAACCCTGGTAGGTAGGCACTAGGTAATACAATTCAAATATATTTATTTCTAAGTTCAACTTTGAAAACTTCCAAGGACTCAAATATGTCAAAATGTCCAAGGGTCAAAACATCCATGGAATCAAAATGTCCAAAGAGTGAATGGTATCACAATGACAAGGATTAGGTACTGCGAGGCCATCACGGCATGTCGTGTTGAGAGTCAAGTTTCCAGACACTGAACGTGCACCTAGAACTGCCGAAGGAGTATCTACATGGCAATTGCGTATGAGGGTCGATATCACGTTACGAATTAAGATGACACTTTTTGGGGATTTTTCTAAACTCCCGTTTTTTTAACATCTAACAACTTTTAATGACTAGTCTAACGTTGTTTTAAACTAGCGGCTTAAAAACATAGTGCTCATCACGATATAAATAGTAAAAAATCGTAATTTGTGTGACACGAATGAGTTTGTTGCTACACTAATGAAATTCGTTTGATTACGAATGAAGTATAGGCGACACTAATGAAAAACTTATTATATTACAAGTTACTACCTTCAGTTCCGTGAATTATTATCTTGAAGGATTCTTAAAAGTAAGTAGTAAAGGGAATGTAACTATGTTATATTAATGATAGTAACAATAAAGTATTACTAGGAATTAATAAAAACAAGATTTTGATTATTAAATTTCTTTTATTGGACACTGGTTGCTAAAGATATTCTTTCTCTAATTAATAATGATTTGTGTATTGTAGTAACATCCTTTTTCACTTTTTGGTTTCGATTAATAATCAGTCTCACATCAATCTCAGTCTACGATTAATTATTACATAGGTCCAATAGGGTATTTATTAACTTTTTTTTAATTATCACTATTTATTCATATTTTCTCTGATTATTATTTATTTGTGTATTGCAGAACAGCACCCTTTTTTCACTTTTTGGTTTATTCAGTTACTTAGTAATCAGTCTTAAATCAATATTGGTGTACGACTCTTTATTGGCTCATTACTATATTTCTGTCTATATTTTTCTTATCTTAATTCGTTTTAAACTTACTAATAATTTTATCTTAATCAGTTCTTTTCTTTTTCTTATATTAATCAGTCTTTTGTACTTATTCTTCTCTTATCTTAGTGATTTATTCTACTTTTTTACTAGATTTAATCATATACTCTTAAATCAGCAGTCATAGCAGGTCGTCATTACTTATTTAAATTACTTCCTCTTACTTCTTCTTGTTTGTTTTTTTTTTTCAACTTTTTTCTTGGTATCGGTCGTATCAGTTTTATTAATAAATTTTAAGAATTCTTGTTCATGTCCAGATACCTTATTCTCGGTATTTAGGAAAGTCTGATTTGTCCACTCTCCTTTTACTCTGGCTAGAGTCGTTACATGTTGACTAATTTTGTCTGTTATAGATGTTCCTGAACTTGAGGATATTCCACGATTTTGCGGATTATTGTACTGAATGGAAATATCACTCAACACTTTGATTCGTTTTTCTGGCACAATTCTAACATTTTCAACAAGCGGTAAGGTGGCTGTCTTATAGATTTTATGCAATTGCATAAATTTATCATCATGAGAACAAGTATTCTTAACGCACAGGAAACAGCTGAGTTTTCTGAACTCAAGAAATTCAGATTCAGAATTCCAGATGACTTGATGTACTGACATAGTACCCTTAAAGGGAGATATGTCTTTGGGAAGAAGAATTTGTTTCTCTATTATCTCATGTTCTTCAACTACTCGTATCTCAATATTTTTGACATTTGCTTTGACAACTTCTGTGAATGTTGAAAAATCTCCAACGTCGCGTCCACATTTAACCTGATAATCGGCACTTCTCTTTATCACTGCACCAACGCCATCTGGAGCGCCTTTTCCATGTCCGGCCTCTTGGTAGTTCCAAGACACTACTTTTAAAGATGGGAAGTCATTACAGAGCTGCGACATTACGTAAAATATCTGTTTATTTCTATATTGGCTAGTTGGGCTATCTGTTAAAATGTGTGCGGTGGTAATATTCGGGCATTTTTCAAACACAAATTGTAACGCTCTCTGTAGATGCGCCCAAACCGCTGGTGCATCGTGGCGAGTGCATTCACTGATCGTGCATAGAGAATAAGGAACAGTTTTTCTTTCTTCCTTGAAATAAGCCACCACGGTATGAAGGGACACTTGTCCTCGACTACCTCCAAAGTGCAAGCTTTGCACTTCTTCGCCAAATTTGTAACAGTAGTTTTCAGAAAAGTCCATGTGTAATATTGTTTCGTTATCGTTCAGAGATTCCTTTAACTGCGTAATAGCTTGGTATTGATTGAGGATATTCACAGTGTGAATGAAGAACTGCGGAAGAGATTGCTCTAGTTTATGTATTAGATCTTTAGGTTTTATTTTTCTTTCATTTTTTTTTACAATGTTTATTTCCTTAGAGCCCACTTTCTTTTTGTCTCTGCACCATTCGTGATACACAATCTGCTCTTCGTTATTAAATTCTGTGTATGGTATGACTTTATTTTTGCAGCATTCACAATTTCTAGCAACACACTTTACGTTATATTTGTTGCAACAAAGAAAATCTAACATCTCTTGTGTATTCCTCAGTTCAGTTATTTTGTTTTTTCTTAAAGCCAAAATCATCAGATCTATGTTCGTATGTTTTGTACATGCACATGTATCTCTGTCATCTCGGGGCAAATATACCCAAAACGGACGTAGTCTTGAAAAAGTGACGTAACTTATAATCAAATTAGGGTTCTCTTCTCGAAATTTTTTGTGCAAGTTCTTAACGGAATCCAGCAAATAACGGCGCTGTTTTTGTATTCCATATTTTTTAACGTATTGTTTTTTTCCTGCGCCAATACGACTGTTAATATCATCTTCATAAAAAAGTTTTATTATATCTTGGATGCTGTCACTGCCTTGTTTAATTTTATGCTCAAACGTGTCGCGTACGCATTTTTTACGAAGATCCAAGTTAGTTCGACGCTTCATTTTACCATCAATTTTCGACTGAACCTGTTCCTTAGTCGTTTCTTTAGTGTTATCTGGATCGTTCGATGCTTGAGTTTCATTAGATGGTACAGCAGAGTCTTGATTTTTAAATTCAATTTGATCGTTTTGCTTTTCTTTCATTCTGTTTATTTTTCTCATTAATATTCTGCATCTGTTTTGATATTTCTTGATAATTAAAGTCATTTCTTTTTTTTCCTTAGTGTGTTTATACCTTAATGCCTTAATTTTTTTTCGCCATTTTTGTTTCATATTTTCTTCTTTCTTTTTTAGGTTTTCGTTTATTGCAATCAACGGATCAGAAGCCTCGCCATCCCCGTCTAATTCTTCGCCTGAATTCGCTGCTTGTGAAACTGTTATTTCTTGAATCTTCCGTTCTTTCGCTTTCTTCTCTAAATATCTTTTAGCATTTTCTCGCCATAACTTTCTTTGGATTCTCTGTTCCCTTGGAGACATCTGATCGATGCTTTTGATTTTTTTTTCTCTTTTTCGTTTTAGATAAGCCTCCTTTTTTTTAGATTTTTCGAGAGCATACTTTTCGGGGTCATTCTTCATTTGTTTATATTTTTTCCTCCTAGCAACTCGCCTTTTTTCTAACTCCTCTTCACTTTTATTGCTTTTTTGTTTCGCCATTTTAAACCTTTAAACAAAAATATACAATACAATACAATACAAAAATACTGTATTGTACACCAGAAACATTTTACAATAGAAAGTCACAAACATAGATTTAAATATCTAGTAAAATATAAAATTTATACATGCACTCGATACAACATACTAAGGTTATCATTGCGTAGTGTCTATATGGGCCGGCGATAATACTCGTATTATGTGACCTACAATATTTTCAGAATATGAACAAAAAAATAATTATATCTTCAATGAAAGAAAACTAATTTGAGATGAGTACAATACAAAGGGTTATCTAAGATAACATAACCCTTTGTTTAGTCAATCGACACATCAATTACCCAATCAAAAATTTTTACCTGGCATTTAACTAACATTTTCCGAAATCTGTATTTTAGTAGGTACTACAAATTATATTTGTTATGGCAATCATATTTTTTTAATAGGCCGACCAATGGGGGTTAAAAATATTATATTCATGAGGTCAATGTGGCCCATATAATTTGTAATACCTACTAAAATACAGATTTCGAAAAATGTTAGTTAAATGCGAGGTAAAAATTAAACTGAGCATTAAACATACTAATACAGGTATATTAAGAAGTTTTAAGAAGGTTCTTAAAACAATCGCGTTAAAAATAGGATCGTTAAAAAAGTATGAAGTACAACTTCGTTACACTAAAATATACCGTTCATTCGTGTGCAATTCAATTTCATTAGTGTTACTTGAAAATCGACACGAATGAAGCGACACGAATGAAGTTTTGAACAAAACATTAAATTTAAAAAGTAACGGAATTTTCCAGAAGCCGCCGCAGTACACAAAATAATGCGTGCACATTCTTCCTAATAAACGCGTATCTTATTTAACCTCTAATTGAAATATTTACTGTTTTACCACTATGAACACGAATGATTGGATTTTTGTCTACTGCACAGAAATCAAGTAAAATATAAATTTCTCACCATAATCGGAGCGCACGCGTCCGCCGTCACCAAACGTTTGTAGGCTACTGGGGCCCCTCTACGTCGCGCGGGGGAAGAGATGCCGCTAACTTACAGAGTGGGGTTGTTGATGTGTATTTCACTTACTCGACACTAATGATGGTTAATTTTTGTCTTAAAATTAAACTTAAAGAAAAAGTATTATTAGTTTTGCAAATTAAAACCAATAGATGTCGGTTGATTTTATTGTTATTGACACGTAACCGAAAGGCAAAAGTTTACGATTTCTTCGGGTAGTTTTTTTTAAATTCACTTTTACTTGTGAATAGTCAGGAAAGTGACCACTACCACGAATGAAAAATAGGCACTAATTTTTGCATTTACTCAAAAATATAACATAATAGCAAGATCGTTATTATTGTTACAGTTACAGAAGTGTCCTTATTATTATTTCTAGTACAAAGTATGTCGGTTTTTGCAATATTATAGGAATTATTCCACAAACCAACTTTTGGCGCTGCCTCTGAAATCGACCCATGAAGCAAATGTATCAACAGTTGGTGTGGCTACTTAAGTCATTGGGTAACTTGATTCAGTTAAGGACAGATTCTGGTTACGGCAGATTATTTTTATTACAGATTCGAAATCTTCATTTTCGTCCGCACCTTCTAAAATTCTAAATAATTCTTCAGCGGACGATATTGTAGACGATGTACCTACTAGACAACTTACGTCATAATTTTATAAGAACATATCGAAGTGATCAAATAGGTTAGCTAAGTAAGGTTAGTCGCATACATAAATCTTTACGTCGTAATTCTAAATATCGAATGAGAAAGTCGACGTAGATATGCCAATACCAATCATCGTCACATCACTAGTGTCTTTTATATAAGACTTTGGCTATGAGACTTGGGGTAAAATCATACATAATCTAATGGTATAATTGAAATTTATTTTCATCTAGAAAATATAATAAAATCAACAGATCAGTCTCACTGTTCCTTAATCAATAATTACTGCGACTTACTTATGCAAAGAACCAAAGTAAGCTCTGTAAAAGTAAAGAATATCTTGAGAAAAACATGAAAAAAATTGTCTTATTTATCAGACTGCGGCGATACGAGCTGGGTATTGATTGTCTGATATATCAGACTACGGCGGTCAAAAGGTTAATTTAATATTTGAGCAGTTTGCTTGATTTCATGTTTAGTGACGGCCAGCGCCACTGGTGGCGGTTTTTAAATGAACAGAAAGTATTGTAAAAATATAAAAACAAATTGGAAGACTGAAAATGTGTTTCTCTGGAATTTCCGTGGTGGGGACCTAAGCTTCCATCACAATATGATCCCATTATTGTATTTTATACTTAAAACAGCACCTAGGTTAAATCCAGTGTCAAAGGGGGGGGGGGGGGGGCAAGTGCCCCCATTGCCCCCCTGGATTCTCCCTGGAAAATCAAAAGTAGATTTTTGTATGACTAATCTAAGGTAGTTTAATGAAACGTTCACGATTATCACTCATATTTTAACAGCAAACACGCGTGCAGACTTCTTGCGACCACGGGTGTAACGTCAGCAGATTTAACATAAGTTTACGCGATTAAATCCCCTTTGTCGTTAAAATAGGTAGTTAACTTTAGGAGCTTACATGTAATTAAAAATACAAAAGCTAAAAACGTTTAGTAGTTAGCTTTACCAAGAAATGACTAGGCAACTCGAAACAAGTCTAGCCTTGCTAGTTTTTATCCCATCATTGTTCTCTTCACCTTGAACTGGAAGCGCGTAGATAAATGGATGTGCTAATGACCGATTGAAGTAATTAATCATTCTTACTACTGCAACCGGTGATAACCTATAGACATACAGATATACAGGGCGTCCCAAAGTTATGCGACATGAAGGGGAAGCGTACCTTAAATATCGTAGATAGTGTATTTTGTTGAAAGAAGACCTAATGTTATTTTTAAAATTTAGTAATAATGCATTCAACATTTTTCAAAAAATTACTTGCTTCACCCGGAAATCGAACCAACTACAATTTTTTTTCGAATTTTGAACCAAACTGTTTGGTTATTCTTTTAGGAGATACTATCCCCCTTATTCATAAACGTTTGCTAACTTAACAAGCCGCTAATAATTGGTTGTCCCTTTCGGTCTTAACTTAAGAGCAAAAGGGACAAACAATTATTAGCGGCTTGTTAAGTTAGCAAACGTTTATGAATAAGGGGGTATGTTTCTTAAGAAAAATTGTTATTTTTTATCCATTCTTTCGAATGACATCATAAAATTACGAAAAAAAAAATTTCTTGTTAACGTAGGTTCGATACCTAGAAAAGGCAAATTTTTTTGGATATTTTTTTAATTTAATTTTCTAAATTAAATAAAGTCTTCTTTCAGCTAAATATCCTATCTACGATATTTAAGATACTTCCCCTTCATGTCCCATAACTTTGGGACGCCCTGTATATGTGAGCGGTTTAGTAGAACGTAGAACCCACTTTATCGCTTGCCATAATGGCGCTTAGACATTTAAGTGGAAAGGTACAGGCAAAATCCGTCCTTATGGTAAGCTACAGTGTGGGATGCTTTTACTTAAACTCTCGCATATTAACAGATATCACATCAGCTTATTTTAGTCTACTGCTGGACAACGGCTTTTGCTATTGTTTATTATAGGCATGGGCGTATTAGGTGGTAAATGCCCATAATCGCAACGGTAAGCGGGTTGGCGATCGCAGTAGTATGTCCAACTGTCCACTATACTATAATTAATAAGTTTAATAACGCTGCTGTCTATCATCAACAATCTTCAATAAGTAAATGAAAAGCGACGCTTGCAATCCTTTAGTCGACTCTTACGACACGCAAGAGTTGGGGTTAGGTACCGTCCGATACGGACGTAAGAATCTCTAATGTATTCTTATGTCGTTTAATTAAATAAAATCGTTTACTGTGATATAATATTTTGTAAAGAGTCTTTCGTGCTGGATATTGCCTTGTCGTCAAAGACGTTACACAGCCCTGCCTCGATTGTTTACATGGTGCACGATTATTGCAGCTATTTTTAAATGGAAATGTGTACTTGGCCTTATATGCTCTAAGAAACTGGGTTTAGGTGACTGAAAATTCTGTATTTGATTAAGTTAAAGCAATAGGTGGCCATGGTGAAAGTTTTCTTTTTAACAGCCTTCAAAGAGGAAGTTCTATAAGTACGAAACTGGGTTACATTTATTACGAGCAAAATGTTATGGCTGTTTTTATAGACTTTTTTTTACCGAATTAGCCCTGAACCTATTTATTTGCCGTTATCAAAATGTGTGCTAAAGGATTTGTCACCACCCCAACTCCTGCGGGTGTCATAAGAGTCGACTAAGGGATTAAAGTGTCACTGACCATTATTGATGATGGGCAGCAACGTCATCATAGTTGTATATGCCAAGACAACCAACATAATCTCATACTAGTCACGTGACAAGATACCAGACCCCCCCCTCCCTCTGGTGACCAAGAGTGGTATTTTAAACAGGTCACGTAGTATGGGTATGTTCTCTTACTGCGATCGCCAATCCGCTTGCCCAGTGTGGAGATTAATGGGTATTTAATTTACCTCCTTTAATGCGTCATTTACGTCCAGCAGTGGATTATCATAGGCTGATGTATGTATGTGACTATACTGACTATACATTTTATTAATTAACCCTCTTTGTTCCAGCGGCATGACCCGCGGTGAGATGCTAGCAGCCATCACCAACCGCATCCACGCCGAGGCGATAGCGTCCCTCCCTCCTAACGTGCGACGACGAGTCCGCGCGCTCCGGGCCCTGCAGAAGGAATTCGTGGATGTCGAGTCAAAGTTCTACAGCGAAGTCCATCAGCTCGAGTGCAAATATGAGAAGCTGTACAAGCCTTTGTTTGAGAAGGTAGCTTGTTGTATTCTGTCCATTTTTTCCGCAACTTGACATCAGACGTGCCTATTTTGCGTGGTCCCATCGCTGGCCCAGTACTTGTTGGGACTTCACATGCACACTTGAATTTCTTCGCAGGTGTATGTAGGTTTCCTCACGATGTTGTCCTTCACCGTAAAGTACTTGTGAATATAGCTTACTATAGATTGTGATAGAATAATAATGTCTAGAGGATTGTCTATGTGTGTTGAAGTGAGGAGACAAGTCCCTGTTTCAAGTTATGTAAAAGGAATGAAGTAGGTAGGGTCAATTTTTACAACATTTTCTAGGTATACACTTAGGGGCAATTGATGACGTCCTCTTATCAGGGACATAGGGCTTTAAGAAGTATTTTCCATTTGGCTCGATCTTGCACAGTCCAGGTCAATTGACGTAGGGCGCATTTTTTATATGCCTTTTTATCTTAGTTTCACTTTTTATTATAGGTATAAATTTTTTCATTTTACTGAGCTGACATAGAAATATTGTTTCATGTAGTTTCACTTTCATGTTTAGGCTGTGTTTCCACCAGAGATGTGCGAGGATGTGTTTCCATACAAATGACACCTATTAATGGACTCGAGCAAGATCTGGTGGAAACGCAGCCTTAAGTTCAGTTCCAATTATGATGACTTTGAAAAAGTCATAATATAATTGATATTACAAAATAGATTTCAGTTTTTATTCTCCATATAATTAGACATCTTACATGATGATTTCTCTATCACCAAGACCTGAATGCCATGATTATTCAACATGCACTACCAACTGAAGCTCAAACTTCCACTTCAACTAATGTGAAGCTAATGTAAAACCAAAACTTATTATCTTTTTCCATTGAACAGCGCGCTCAAATCGTGAACGGCACATACGAGCCTACCGACAACGAATGCCTGAACCCGTGGCGTGATGAAACCGAGGAGGAGGAACTAGCACGCGCCGTGCAGCAAGCCGCGCTCACTGACGGCGAGGAGAAGAAGGAGGGAGAGGTCAAACCGGCCGAGTGAGTATCTCTCATTTACATTTTAGTTATACACGGTGGTCAAGAACTAAGTGCATTCCCATTAATATCTTAGGACATCTTACACAAATCGACTTAGTCCCACGGTAAGCTCAATCAAGGCTTGTGATGTGGGTACCAAGTGACGATATATATAATAGATAGATACATATAGATACTTAAATACATATACAACCATGACCAAGGAACAAATATTTGTCTATCTAGCGACCGCCATCTAGCGGGCCAGCAAGGCGGTGGCAGCTAACAGGTTACTGATTGTCTCCTGTTCGTTGCCGCCGCGATTTGGGCTCTACTTTTCACTTACGATCAGGTGGAGTGGAGCCACTTTGTTGTGCCACGTTATTTTTATTGGGTCGGCAACGCGCATGTGACACCCTGAGGTTGCAGGCGCCCATAGGCTACGGTGACTGCTTTCCATCAGGCGGGCCGTATGCTTGTTTGCCACCGACGTGGTATAAAAAAAAAAAAAATGTGATAAATAAATACACAAATAATGCCCTCGCCGGGATTCGAACCCGGAACCTCTTGCTTCGTAGGCAGGGTCACTACCAACTAGGCTACGGAGGCTGACAACTGATGCTGAGAAATAACTTTGTAAGCTTAAATAGTTTCTTGATTATTAAAAGGGCTTGCTTTAATTTACGGGTTATTAGTGCCAACTTCTCATTCGAGTTGTAATTTATTAATTTCTGCTTTTCGGAAAAAGTTGCATAGCCATTAAACAACTGCTTAGTTATAGTTAGCAAAAACTTACATGATGACCTTTTTATCACCAAGATCTGAATGCCATGAGGATCCAAACATGCATCACCAACTGAGGTTTCACATTCACTATACTTCTCAAACCTTTACCAACATGTCTTACAACCAGCCTTACCTTTTCAGACCTCCCATGGACCCGAACGTCAAAGGAGTGCCGGACTTCTGGTACACCATCTTTAGAAATGTGTCTATGCTGTGTGAAATGATGCAGGAACACGATGAACCTATCCTTAAGACCTTGCTGGATATCAAAGGTAAGGCTTTTAATATTTTCTTCAGTTACCGCGAGGATTACACATGAAATAAGACTATTAAAACGGATAAACTCGCGTATATTAGTTAAATTTAACTTCGTCAATGATCCAGGTCTGGAAAGGGATCAGTCGCCCGCAGACCACGAACCCTGTAAAGCGTTCTAAACGTCAGGATGAAGTTAAAATTAATTAATATACGCGAATTTATCCGTTTTCATAGTTTTATTTCATGTGTAAGGTTTTTAGTTTTAGAAATTAATGTAATATTCTTTTGAGTAATACACCTTTTGTCAATAACCCTCCCCATAGTACATATAAATGTTGTTTGGGCAAAGCTAGTCCATTTGGCGCTTGCCGATGGTGCTTACGTCTCGCGGCGATGTATTTGTATACGAATTTACGAATATAACGCCATAAGTACTATTGGCAATGTATTTTTGCCCAGATAACATAGTTATAGTAAGATGTTGGCTGCCATCACTGCAGTAATAGATTGATACATTGAAAATCAGTTTGAGTATGGTATGAGTCACTTTTTATGATAGAAATACTGTGTAGTATGGTGGGTAGCCAATGTGTTAATTAGGTGTATCTAGATACACCTAATTAATACATTAATAAGTAATAAAGTAAGAAAAGGCTTACAAGACCTAACGTAATAGAATGTAAATTATAAATATTAGATGTCATATACCAAAGAAAAACTACCAAGATCACCTGTGTCCGAGTTGCTCGGCCACTCGGTCTTAGCAACCACCGGTCAAATTTCTCGGGTATATGCAATCCTTTACAAGGCTAGGCGCCTTTGACCATTCTCTAAGGGCAAGCAATACATATATGCCTGCACATTTAGTTAATAAATAATTTGATTTGTGTTTTCGCAATATGTTCAGTAATGGAATGTATTTGTATTCTCCTTATAATTAGACATCTTACATGATGATTTCTCTATCACCAAGACCTGAATGCCATGATTATTCAACATGCACTACCAACTGAAGCTCTAACTTCTTCAACCGCCACAAAACTGCATAAAAACCATGCTGAACCAAGTTCTCCTTCCAGTCTTAATGCACGAAGACCCCATTGGCTTCACGTTGGAGTTCCACTTCGCGCCAAACGATTACTTCACAAACACTGTGCTCACCAAGGAGTATTCTATGAAGTGCAAGCCTGATGACGAGAACCCCCTTGAATTTGAAGGCCCTGAAATCTATTCATGCAAGGTTTGTTCATCTTCAACCAATTTTTTGATAGAGGATAATGAAAAGAATATATCAATTAGCTAGCTAGGAATGGTGTCCATAAGCTGCTGTGGATTAGGGTGTTTCACTTTTGTATGGGCAAAAAAAATTGTGATATTTTCCCTGACTTTGCTCACGCCCTAAGTTTCTCTGATATAAAAATGATATATATAAATTTTTATTGAGATTGGACAACGTTTAAAGGTTGCACACTTTTAAAAGTAAAGCCAAAGCCCCATACATTACGAAAAAAAATACTTTGTTATAAATTAATCAAATATAATGAACCAACACTAAAAAAGAACGGAAAAGTCGAATTTAATGTCATATATTAAAAATGAGAACTTATTCTTTGGAAGTAGGTATAAATTCTAAAAAATATTTATAGGGCACTTTTATGAAAACCTAATTCCCAGTGTTTTACTAGTTTCATAACTATAATAGATTAGTGTCCTATATGTAAACATCCAATTATGGCCTAAAATGAAGTAAAAAACCGGGATCTACGTTACTTTATAAATAATACCATATTAAGGTTATAGTAAATTCACACACGTGCTTAAAGAATAAAATCCTTTTTTTATATTTGAGGATAGAATCTACTTTCCCAAGTAATTTTAGTGTTAGTTCATTATTTTTTATGAATTTATAACAAAGTATTTTTTTTGGTAATGTATGGGGCTTTGGCTCCACTTTCAAAAGTGTGCAACCTCTAAACGGTATCCAATCTCAATGAAATTTTAAATATATCATTTTTATATCAGAGAAACTTAGGGCGTGAGCAAAGTCAGAGAAAATTTCACAATTTTCAAAAATGAAACACCCTACTGTGGATGATGATCTTAGATCAACATCTATGAACAAATATTTAAATTTAATTTTGTATGTCCAAAGAAGTGTAGAAAAATAGAACGCAAAAACCTAATTTGTACTAGTCTCTTTAAGAATTCATCCTCACTACTTTTTATGTGCTTAATTAGATATTCTGTGCTGTTCCTTTCCCCTAAGGGAAAAAATTCCATTTTGGAATATTCCCCAAACTGTATTGGAATAGTACATTACGACACAAGTGTGAAAAACATGAAATTCGAAACGAGTGGCGATGTTTTAAAACACCACCGATAGGGACACGACACGAGTAACGAATTTCATTTTTGCACGTGTCTCGTGCGACGTTTTTTAGTGCAGATGGCCCTCCGAAGTTTCGGACCTGACGTAAAATGGACACACTTCTCGCACTGGAGCCTAAAAAAGGCACCATCTGTACTAAAAAGTATATGTATGTATGATGTAACAACTTTATTCTGTAAAATAATCAAAAGTATGGGTTTTATTTTATAGTACACTTTCACAATACTACCTTTCAAATGATGACAAACTTTACACCGATATCTGAATACATTGATGTTCAACAACATGCACTACCAACTGAGGCTTTCCTTAACTAAATCCATCTCTACTCATTTCTTCGTCCACTAACAT
>JALPQI010007249.1:0-42966 GCA_025490895.1 Thaumatotibia leucotreta | reverse complement strand
AATTATTAGACAAGTGATCACCAAATGCCCCCTTGGATGCCGTAGCTTCCCTTTGACTGTCCGTAAGCTGAACAGTTCCTGATTTAATTCTTCGTCTGTTTACATCTTTTTCAAAAATCTCTTGAACTTCTTTGTCAATATCAACAGAGCTCGATCTTCTTGAATCCCAACCGTCGACCGAAAAGTGGTCGTGTATTAAAATACTCTCTTTTGTAACATTTATAATGGCGCCTTCCAAACTATCTCTAGATTCTTCGCTACCAGGTCTAGGATTCAATCGAAGTCTGCTTTCAGCACTATCTGAAATAACTTTTATTTCTGTTTCGATATCGGATTTGGGTGTTGGTATCAGGTGTTCTCTAGAATTAGCACTAGACGGCGAGTCCTCTTTCTTTCGAAGTCGACATTTTCGGGAACAGCCGCCCATCCATTCAGAGATAAGTGCCGAAGCTGCGAGGATAAATCCGGCTGCTAAAAGCAGAAACATGCCCTGGGTGTCTGCTAGAGTCAAGCCCTTTTCTGCTATCGCCCCTCCTTTCAATGCTCCTGACCCTGCCTGCAGAAACAAAGCTCTTATTATTCAATATTTTCGAATTTTGTGCATAAGATATATGGCAAAGGTATCGCAGTTTGGTATTTCAACAAATTCTGAATAAAACAGGTGTGTTAACGAATTTTTCGAAATAAGTGCCTAGTAATAATCTATCGGACTTAGACTTCCACTAGCGGAAATGGTATTTCACTTTTCCCTTTAAATATTAAATTTAGTTTCGGTACGATAGGTGGCTTTGGACTTTTCTGTCGATAGGTACTTACGGACAAAAATTTTCCTGTTGGTGTACGCTGCATTTCCCACTTGACCTCATTCTCAATTTTTTTGATAAGCCCACTTTGCAGCATTCTAGCAATGTCGCCGCTTAGTTTGGCCGTATAGAGGGAGTTATTGGGAAACGACAAGGACACCCCGAACGGCACGAAGCATTCGTTGGAAATATGAAGTTGGGCTTTTTTGCTTCTGAAAAACCATCGGTGTTCTAATTAGTATTTTGACCCACATGAGTAAGGTGACAGAAATCTTTCACATGGTGTGTTTCAAGTGATTTGATATAAATATTAGTTTGTTTCAATATCATGTTACGTTAATGATTTTAAATGTTTTTTTTATTAATCTTCATTGGGATTCTAGATACATATACCTACGTACGGAATTTGTAACAGTTAATATTTTGGTGCTAGTTAAGTGAAACATTATGAAAAGCTTGTTCATCTCTCGTGCATTCAGACTTTCCAAATGGAACCACTCACTAAGCTCATAGTTCTCTCGCATGTTCTGGTCTCATTTAATTAGCACAAGATGTAAGCAACAACTTTGCTCTTGTAAAACCATGAGGGCTAGCATATGATTTTTTACTGAATTGCAGTCATTAAAAAGAGCCCCTACTTATGTACATACATTTTCGTGTTGGTGAAATTTGACTGAATTATGTATTCTAATTCCGCTTTAGAACCCAGAAATGCGAAAGGCAGCAGGAAAAATGTTTTCGTAGTATTCCTAATGCCTGATGGTACGTCCGCTACGAGTTGAACTTTTTTCAGCAGCTTGTTCGTTTTCGGATCTGAAGAGTTCACGAACCACTTCTCCCATCCGCCACGGTCTTAAAGGGTAAACACACAAATTAGTATTAATACCTAAAATGTGTGAAAAATTAACATTATTTTCTAATATACATTTTATTAAAGCTTAGATGCACAAAGCACTGATTTTAGCATACCTACTTATTTACTTGAAGTCCCTATACATATAGGGTGAAACGACAACAGTGAACAATTTTAGTAGTGAACAATTTTATTGGCTTTATAGAAATAAGGTCTCGTTCTATAATTAAATGTAATACAATTCGTGTATTATTATTACAGTCAAGTATTCAAGAGTGCGAAGTAGGTATACCTATCTTATATAGGGTGGGCCAATGATAAATGCATTTTAACAAAGGAGGTCGAGACAAAAGGAAATTTATCACTGGCCCACTCATATCATACTTGTATAATATCACTAAGTACAGATTTAACACCAATTCAAGGCATATGATTTAAAAAATACTACAAAATAGTACCTAAAGTCCCAACTCGATAGAAGCCATCTAACAACTGTTGAATTGTGTCTATTGTCTCCGGAAAGACGGGCAACGTTACGAAGGCAATGATGGAGCCGGTGTAGCAACTTGTGATGATTATTGTAAACACCCAATACCAACCTGAAATTTATTAAATGGTCGTTTTCACAAACCGTTGTTGAAATCACCTTGTTATTTAATGCGTACATGTTTGGGCTTGTTCTACTCAGGATCACGAGCTCTTTCGATTCTAATAGGAGAATAAAAATGTCCCAAAATGTTTTTTCCATTACGATACCGTTTTTTCATAGATGTTCAAAGGCGGTAGCGTAATGGAAAGAATGAAAACTGTATGAAAATTATGGGACATATTTTTTCTCCTAACAAAATCGAATGAACTCGTGATTCTGATCTGAGTCGAATAAGCCTAAACTTGACCAATTTAATATATTGATTTAAATTTTCACGATTATCACTCATATTTTAAAGACAAACAGGTCTTAATCGCGTAAACTTACATTTAATTATATCCTGACGTTTCGGGCATGACGTGACACCCGTGGTCGCAGGCAGGTGAGTCTGCCTGCGGCCACGAGTGTAACGTCATGCCCGAAACGTCAGGATATAATTAAACGTAAGTTTACGCGATCAAGACCCGTGTGTCCTTAAAATTTTACCAAATTAAATAATAACAAGGCGATTTCAACAACGGTTTGTGAAAACACCCAAGTAGTATTTTCCGAATTACATTAAAATAGCGTGGGAACTATAAGCCCCCCTCGTGCATATAACTAATCATGTACCAATCGTCAGTAAAATCTAAAAAAGTAATCAAATATGGTTGACTTTCCTTTGCATTTTTTGTCTTTGACACATGTCGTTAAATACCTTCGCAGATAATATTATGATCAAGTATCAATCGTCAGTAGAATTCAAAAAAGTAATCAAATATGGTTGACTTTCCTTAGCATTTTTTTTTTTTAATAAAGTATCAATAATTTTAACTAAAAATGTGTGTGAACTCAAAGTTTTAAAGTTGTTAATAAAACCAAGATTGTGTTTTAAAGGTGCTTGATTATGGAATAATTTAAGTTTTTAAGTTTTCTTACATTGTTTTTTTTGCATTCGGCTGACGAATGATATTATGATGTACATTAATTAAAGTTAGTCCGTAAAGGAGGAAAAACAACGATCTGACCAATATCAAAAATACACGGTTTCGTTTTCGGCTGTTCCAATGAGGTAAGAATCTAAGTATATATTATGTTACCTACTTTAAACTTCTAAAAATATGCCAATCTCTGACTTGAAATATCAATATTTACATCACACGACGGCATACTTGTCTTATAACAATTTATAATGTAACCGTGAGGAAACTAATCTGGTAAATTATTTTACGTAGTTCCTGTGAAGTAGGTGACAATCACTCAAGGGCTGGGTCACTACCAACTAGGCTACGAAGGCCGTGTCCTTACCGATCAACAGCCTCGTCGTAATTTTAGTAGTTTTGCTCCACGAATTCTTCCCAACAAATGTGAAGCAGTTAGTAAATGTCCCAAAAACATACCAAAACATATTCTCAACTTCACCACTATTATGTATTAAATGTCTTAAGGTATGCTTGTCGGAGAAAGCTAGAGGAAATATGCCGATGAGATAGGTAAGGGTAAGAGCCAGCCAGACTGTCCAGTGAAAAGGACCTAGAATAGCACGATATCTGTAAAAATCAGAACATGACACATAACATTATGTGAACGCTACGGTTATACACGACATTCAATGACTATAACAATGATATGTACACTCAATGGGCATTTCTCCGATCGTTTCAACCGCCGTGACTTCGGTGGCAATATTATTACGCGTTTTCCGTAGGTATCTCAGTTTTTTTTTGATATCTCGGTCGCTGTCAACTACGTCCTACCGATATATCTAAAAGTTCTTGCATTGCCACTAAAGTCACAACGGTTGAAACGATCGGAGAAATGCTCCAATCAATTGGACCTCTAGGCCACTCTAGACCCCATGTCAAAACTTGAAGTAGCAAGAGATTTATTACGTTCTCATTTATAACGTCACTATGACACTATTTCCTAGGTTTTCAATTGGCGGATGAATATCTGAGCGTTTCAACCGCCTAATTTTGGTGGCATTGTTTTTGCCGAAGTTTCTATTCGATCCAATGTGCTACTTTGTCATTTGAAGGAGGCACAATATACAAATGACGAAGTATAACATTGAGACGTTTAGAAACTTCGGCAAAGATGATGCCACCAAAATTAGGCGGTTAAAACGCTCAGATATTCACCCTGGTTGGGGTTAGTATACAGAGTACCTAAGTGCATTTTTGTAAAGGTGAAGTTATGACATCACTATGCTGATATTCCAATTGTAGGTTGAATATTACCTAGGAAGAGCCGTAGACATAAGAGTGACAAAGACAGCGCAATCAGAGGAGTGAGAAAAGCTCATATCCGTATCTCTGGTCCGGTCACTGGTCAGATACATGCCAGCAGCGCCTATATCGGCTCTACCACGTATAATCTCTTGGAGAACTGCATCTCCAGGGCTGTAAAAAGAAAGGATGAGTTTTTCCATCATGATTCGAAAATGCCTTTTTGTTCACTTCATGTTTGGCTTGATATGATGATACTTGATTACCAGTAGGCTTAGCCAAGATGCCACTCTACCGCAATAGCATTCTAATAGCATCTCTCTAATAGCATTGTACCGAGGAGAAGTTTCATAAGTTATGGTAGATTAATGTTCTCGGGAATCTCAATTTAACAAATACTGTAATCTAGCCAAGACCGTACTAGATACATGCCTTAGTTATATGTACTGCCTTGTTTACTTATGCCTATTACTTATTTACGATTTAAAATTATTATTTATAACACATTTTTATAAGTTCTCATAGAAACATTCTCAATGAGAACTTACTCTTACTTAATGTTCTGCAACTTGTACATTGCTACTCTGCAATCGTATACCTATACGTTAAGCGATAAATCACGCGATCCGATCATAATAATGTATGGAAATGGTCAGGTGACTTTTCGTACGAACCAGTCATTGTCATACATTTATTACTTATCGCTTATCGTATACGATTGCAGAATGGCATCTTGGCTAGGCCTGATGGACAGCCAGGATGCTTAGCCAAGTGGCCAATCGCTAACGCTTTGTACCGTAGCGTAGTTTTCCCTCTCTATCACTCTTTCATATTAGTGCGACAAAGACAGTTAGCTGCCTTTCGCTTACGATTTACGATTGATGATTAAGCGTTAGCGATTGACAACTTGTCTAAGCACCCTGTGCCTGGTGTCAGAACCAATGCAACTTTGATAGAGTAAACATAATGTTCAAGAGCACCTAATATATTTTCTGGATCATACCACGTACAACATTCTGAACTTGGCTGTTTTTACGAGACTTTGTATCACCGTTCAATTCATGTATGCAATTTGTTAACAAACTTTAACATTATGTATTTAAGTAGTGACGATAATTCATACCCTAACTGCAGCTCCCGGGGTTCCTTCACCTCAATGGAAAAGTTGTTTCTTTCCGCCAATAACGCAAGTAGCCTCATTTCGATTCCATCCCAGACGACCCTTGGATTGCCGCCGTCAGCATCTGTTTTTATTCTGTGCAATTGAACTGTTATTATAGAGCCCCATACTCACAAAATAAAATGATGAACGACAGTAGATTTTCTATAAAAAAAAATGAAATAAGAAAAATATTATCTAAGACCTGGGAATCACAAATCTTAGACATGAATACCTAAGTACAGAAAGATTGTAGTCGTAAGTAGATATACAAAATCATCGTTTTTTTAATGTAATATGCAGTAATGTAACTGAATATACCTACATATTATAAGATTCAGTAAAGTTTAGTAAAACCTTTTACACTAGAGGACCGAGATAATATTTTACTTTTTTTTGTTGCACTTGATGTAATAGTGCCATAGAGGCATAGACCACTAAATTGACAGTTTCTGTCTTCTACTTTCGCAACAATTTCAGTGTTTCATTTAAAACGGGTTCTGATGAAGATCGCAGGAGTCCGCTAGATGCGGCTGGCGCAGGCCGGTCATTGTGTTAATCAGGCCGTGATGAAGATCACAGAAGTCCGCTAGAAGCGGGTGGCGCGGGACCGGTCATTGTGTTAATCTTTGGGGTGATATGATGATTATTAAAAGACGGCAATTAATCAAGACGCTTAAAAATCACTATGTTAGGCTTACCTTCGGAAAATAAAAGGTGGTTGATTAGCAGCAGCTACTACAAATCGGTGCCCCGCATAACCCTTCGTCATTTTACGGGGGAACAAGTTGACTGGTCTTGAGAATTTGCCATGAGACCACGAATTCAGAACTACCGGCCGACTGGCTCCAAGACCGTCAGTGTACAGTTTATGTGTGTATAAAATGTAAGGCGCTTCCTGGATAAGCAAAGGTAAGTAAAATTCATTAAATTCGGATCGTAGTATTTTAAAAAAAAAGCATCATTGATACGTTACTTAAATGCGATTTGAGTTACATTTTTACTATTGACATGCAGAGAGAGTAGGAAATAACTATGAACCGTTTAAATAAGGTTTGAGGAACGAACTCGCAATAATACAGACTATAAAATCGGTAGGCGCTCTGACCCCGTGGCTAAAGGATTTTCTCTAAGTATGTGGGTGGCCGATTGGCAACAGCCAATCGGAAAAGGCGCTCACTCAATGTCATGAGATAAATGCATCAAGTCTCGCTTCCGCTTAATACTTTGTCGTATTGGAATAATTATTAGCTCCTTTGAGGCGACTTAAGCCCATAGGTAATAAATACCACAATGTAAGAGTTACAAATGTGCTTATCATAGAAAAAAATTACTGCAAAAGAAAGACTCTGGTTGCCGGCAACCAGAGGATGCGGATTCGAATCCCGTGACAGCCAGAGTCTTTGGCAGTATTTTTTTTTCTATTGTAAGCACATCTGTTACTACATTATAGAATTATCCTCATTGTAAAAAAGGAACACCAATATCAATTTGGTTTAATTATAAGCAAATTGGTGTTTTCTAACCATAGGTAATAGACATAGGCGTAAAATCATGTATTAAGTCGCTGTCCCAACATTACAAGATTCTATATTGCACTTTTATCAACTTCAAATTTGAATATTATCACACAGACAATAAGTCCAGATTTAACCAATCCGAAAATGTAACATAGAACCGTGTAATATCATGGTAACGAGGTGTTCAAAGTTTTATAAATTAACTTACTAGTGTATCGTCATCACCATCTTTAAAGCTCTGTCCAATAACTATTAAATTGATAAACATCCGTGACTGTGGTCCAGCCAAAAACTCCTGAACGGCCCATTGTGAAGACCTGGCTACTATTACCACTCTGCTCATCGCCTGCTTCCCTAGGACTTGAGCACTTCTTGTCACGTCAGACAAGAATGCAATGTAATGAACACACTCTTTTTCAGCCCGTAAAAGTTTAGGTTCTTCTAAATAATTGTCTTCATTTATATACCCGTGGACATATGCTATCGGAAAATCTTTAAGCAAGTTTTGAAATAAATAACTCTCCGTCGACTTTACTTGGCTGTCATAAAGAATTACTGGAATGCAGTCATCGAGATAGGTCATCGTTATATTATGTATGAGACTTATTAAAGATGGATTTTGATCGAAAGCCAGACTTTCATTCAGAAATCGCTCATTCCATAATTCTTCTCTAGTTTTCGGGTGTCCGTGAAATACAGGGTCAACAGCTCTCTTTTGTGTGTTATTTTTTGATAACTCAGGTTGGGCGTTGTTGTTAAATTTTCTCCACTGTGCTTCTCTTTTATATTGATCATGTTTTTGAGGCTCAGGTCTGAATTTAGAAACTAACTTTTGCGAAAAAGAAGAGGCTTGCGAAGGATAATATTCAACTTCTTGGCTTATGACACAATAAAATAAAACCAAATTAAATGCTAAGGTCTCTAAATACTTCATCGTGCTTAGTTCAGGCGATTCTGAAAGTACAAGGAGGCAGCGAAGCACTTTTTATACATGATATTTGACGGGCCTTGGTCAACAAAATGTCATCAAGCAGGTGTTATGATTGAAATTGAATTTTTGATGCTCGGACCTTGGCAGTCACAGTGTGACCGTGACTTGATACTAAAGTAGCTAATTAATATTGTGTGGATATTGTGCTTTTATGACTCATTCGAGTTTTAAGTACTATCGTTGAGGAATTTAAAATCGGTATAAAATTCTGGATGAATACGGGACGAGCACTATAGATTCATCATTTATATGGGATTTTTTATATTACCAATTTTGGCACCTACAGGTCATTTTATAAGAGCTGACTTGTACTGTACGACGAATTTTAGTACCCTCCAAAATTTCGATCTGACAAGAAATGAACCACTTCTAACAACAAATGTATCATATGTACTCGTAATTGTATTTTTTTAAATAAGTCTCACAGAGTTTCTTGTAAAAATATAATTTCTTCTCGGGTCAATGGTGGGGGCTTGAAAGTTGAAACAGGAGGTAGATTTTATTATATAATTTTGATATGACAGCTCTTGTGAATCAACGTGTACAGTAGTACTTCAGTACGTAAGTATGTAAGTATTGCAGGTAAGTAAATTAAAAAACACAAAATATTTATTTGCAGTTTATTAACCAGCACTGGTCGCAATTTTAGTAGCTCAGGCACACAGCTGACACTTACGTAGATACATCAAATTAAAAAAAAACACTACCTTAGCTCAAATTGCACCATAAATGACCTAAGTGCTCAAATGTTGTCCAAAAACACTCTGTATAGCCGAAAATACAAAATTCTTACAATACATTTCAAAGTGAAACTACCAATTTTAAATACTAAATCTATATTTACAAAATTAGGACTTAAATACTTAATAGGTACCTACCTATCTAGGTTTAAATAGATTCGTAGCAAGCGCTTCTTATTTACTTTAGTCTACAGTGAAATGAAAAAGAGACCAAAGCCTTTTATTACATTTACTTAAAGAAATAGCTTCGAATATCAAAAAATAATTTATTGTTCTATTCTGTCTCATTCCTTACCAAACACTTATTACATAAAGCATTGATGTCTGCGATAGGTACACGGAACACAAACTTTACCTTAAATACTATATATGTATGTAGCACTTCATGCAAGCTATTCTTAATTTGTAAATAATCGCCACATGTATTATTTAATTTTGTTATATATTGGCATTAGGTAGATTCATATAGAGCATAACATTAATTTTATACAAAACTTGAAGCGCAACTTTAACGGTTTCATTTTCTTTAAAAACTATGGCTTTGATCGAAAAAAGTATCCAAAGCAAAAAGTCAGTGGCTTAAACCTAAACATTAATAGCGTTCTTATGTAGCAGTCGAATAGACATGTGCTTCATCACTATAGAGCGATGTAGTCAGACGTCTATCTAACGCCGGAAAAGTTTTATAAAATGTATACTTATTGTCGTTTTTTCCAATTTAAATTTTGCTGTCTGACTGAAAGTTTTGGTAATTTAATTTTTATAAGACATCAAACAAATATTATACATATCAGTTCAATTTGCAATATTTTTGTAGCAAAAGAACGCTAAAATTTAAGTACTAACTAAACTATCTCTATATTTACAAATTTATATTAAAAGGCAGTGTCAACCACAAAGCTGGCAAGATTAGAAAATATGATTTTCTAAATTTTAATATGGCTCTCATATAAAAAATGAAAATGGTAATCTGTACCAGGATGACGTTAAAATACTGAAAAACTACACATTGATTATCACTCAATCTACATTTAAATTAGGTACCTACAATATAGTAATCTAGGCCTCTTCTAGTCATTCAAAGAGTATTTCAGTATTATTAACTAGTACGTACGAACACAACATAGGAAAATAATATTGCAATATTGATTGCACTTAAATGGTTACAATAATTATAAGATAAGTGTGACAATAATTATGATAAAATCGTTGATAACTTCACTCCAAATGATTGAAAACACTTAATATCACAGTTCCCAATACAACGATCGTTGTTATTATGAAGGATAAACAAAATTGAACTAATAATGCAATCGAATCACATTTCGGTACACGGTAGAAGTTTACCTAATATCAACATTTGCTTTGTGACCATCGAAATCTAAATGGCACTCTTGGTGACAAAACAATTTCCACTATTGAAGACATAGAATTTGATCCATAAGTAATCGCTTTAACACTTGAAAATACAACTGTATCTTTTAAGGATGGCGTAATATTTTGACTGGTCTGATTTATCAGGATCAAGTTAGATTTTGGCGATGCTGCTAGAGGAATCTATCCATATGACATTCAAACGTTTATATTTAAACGATGTGTCACCGATCTTAGTTTTTTGATCCTCATCAGCCTACCTCAAACGTAATAGATAGATTCAACCGCGTGACCGATTCTAGAGTAAGGTGTTGTTTATTCTTCAATATCGTTGTCGATGCTCGAAGATTTGATGCCGGTCTTGCCCGTCCAGGGGTAGATGTCGGGGCAGGGTTGACACGTCCTCATGTATCGAACTCCGGATTTGTGCCAAAGATTGCATACTTTAGGGTTGTTGCACTTCTTGGGACGATCCTGCAAAAGTAAACAAACATGTATTATTAACCATCTTAATTTTAAATGAAATGTAGGGAATATTGAATTAGTGAGGCACTATTTTGGGTATTAAGTGGGCATTTTACGGAATCAACTATGGTTTTCTGACAATTACTTGATTTATATCAAGTAACTAACAAGAGGAAAATACGAAACTAACAGAATATCGAATTTATAGACAGTGTAACCTGGTCTAAAGAAATACCTACGTCTTGCCTAAGGTTGTTTTATATTATTTTCAAACTGGATCACTTTAACTGATAATCTAATACAAGACTTGTTGTAACACAAGTACAATTTAAATAATGCCGAGACTCAAGCCGCAGTGAAGCGCCAGAAGTACGCGCCCTTGGGACCCGGCTACATATTCGTGCCTTTAGCGGTGGAGACAGCGGGCTGTTGGGGTGGAGATGCGAAGCAGTTTGTGCAGGACATTGGTCGCCGGCTCAGACTAAAGGGAGAGGATCCCCGCTCTGAGTCGTTTCTGGTGCAAAGGTTATCCATGGCTATCCAGCGTGGAAATGCTGCCAGCGTTATGGGTACTTTTGCACCGGAAACGGCAAGGGACGGGGTTGTAATGTGATAATCTGTGTGTGTGCATTGTATGTTAATTTAATTTTAGTAATTTGTGTAATTTAGTTAAGAAGTTGTAGTTCTCTAATTTGTAATAAGTTTATTTACCTATTGTATTGTGTCTATAAATAAAAATATTTAAATAAACCAATACAATCTAAAATAAAAAAGGCTTACAGGATAGTTGCATTGGAAAGGCTGGAAGTTGTTGAGCCTGTTGATAGGCGTAGGATCCCGCACCCATTGCAGCGCCTGCCAGTTGGTGACGATCCACACGTCCTGCATACTGTTGATGAAGTCCAGGAACATGATGAAGCCCTCCTTGTGATGGGGTTGGGTGAACCACGCGGCGTGGTAGAATAGACCAAAAGGCGCTCTGGAATATTTAAGGTTGATTCATATTACACCAGTTTATCTAACTATGTAGGCAATACTAAGGCTTCTAATTGTATCTTTCTTATCATTTGAATCAAGTTTTATATAAGAAGTTACTCTTTTTTTATTATATTTCATAACACTTGGAACAATCCTCGATTTTATTTCTATAATAGAAGAATTCATAAAGTGACCAAATTCAGAACATAGGCTTATTCAGTCCGTCACATTAGCTTTTTCAAGAAGAGGAATAAAAGCTGTTTGATGAACATTAATATCTTAACTGTCGTAACATTAATATCTACTATTAGAATGTCTTAATTAACAACGTACCTGTTTGTAGTATAATGTCTGTCAAAGTTCTTCAAAAGCATTTTGTAGACTCCTTCGGCTTCTGGAGGGTTAGCACAGGCGTCTCCCATAGAGCAGCGCCCACCATTTAAATCTTGCCACATTACCATGGGTACTTCCCAAACTCCTAAAAATAAAAATAACACATAAAAAGTGACGTTAATGGATGCTTTCTAGCTATGGACGATATAATTATGACATCAAAGTTGCCTAAATCTAAATACAGATATAAGAGCAGGATTTTACCTGGATATGATTTCGTAGGGCATGGCGGGATCATACAGTCGTGGAACAGTTTATAGTCAAGAGTATAAGGCCAGCTAGGTGGTCTGTTCTCATAGACGGGCAACGAGGAGTCGTACGTGAAGTTTGAATCGTACAACATCTTGAACATCTTGTTTCCTCCAACTGAGAGGAACGGAGCTCTCATTCCTCGGACGTCCTCTAGTTTTACACCACCATAGGCCGCTAGGATTTCTCTCTGTCCACCCACTTCTCTGTTCCATTTCTTTTGAGAGAATTGTTCTCCAAAACTATGGCTGAAATTTTTAACATTGCAAATTAGTCACTTTTTTCTTTTCTGTGCAATTTTAAATCTTAAGTTAAAAGTAGAAAGGCGTTAAATGTTACAATAAAATATACAGTAGAAAATTAATGTAAACAGATTTAAAAGTTTCAGAGAAACATGCCCAATTCGAAACTATGAAAGAATATTGAAAGAAGTTTGATAATAATATACGAATATGCAAGTAACACTTGTTTGTTTGGTGAAGTGCGTTGAATCCTGTTTATGTGCAGTATGTTTCAAAGACTTACGAAATTGTGTGAGAAGCCATCTCGTGCCCAGCAGCGTAAAGGTTTTGTACTTGACTGTAATCAGTCCATTCGTGGGATACGTAAAATGTGGCTGAGATGGGACAACCGTTCGGGTTGACGCGACCCTTCTCGAAGAGGTCTTGATAAAGAACTTTGTTTAGGTCGTTCACGGAGTCATCGAATGTTAGCAGGACTATTTGTGGCACCGTCGCGACTTCCAGATCGCCTGTTGTGTTTAGGATGTTGGCAGTGATTGCGCGTGTGGTGATTGGGTGTGTGAATAGTGCCAGGAAGAGGAAGAATTCGAGAAAGGTATGGTAAGGATGGTCATGAGAAAAAGGAAAGAGAAGAAAAAATTGGTTAATAAATTATCGAAATACTGTTGACTTACTAAATACTGTAGTGGAAATTTATATATAGATGGCCAGGAATAGTTGAATACATTGTTAGTGATAAAGACAAAAAAACAACTTGAGATAGTCCCTCTAATACATTTTTCTGCTGGACTTACGATATCGTATGGGAAGCAAATTCGTGACCATCTGCGTATAGATTTTGAACTTGACTATAATCAGTCCATTCATGAGACACGTAGAATGTGGCAGATATAGGGCAGCCGTTAGGGTTCACTCTTCCATTTTGGAAAAGTTCTTCGTAGTACATTTTATTGAGATCATTTACTGCATCGTCGAAAGTAATCAATACCATTTGTGGTATTTCGTTGACAGGTAAATTACCTACATTATAAACACATTTAATTTCAATTAGGTACAAGATTGAATCTCAAAATATGCAATGTCTACATAAAAAAAAAACAGTCAAAGCTCTTCTGAACACAATGATACTAAAATAAATAAAAAGTATCTACATATCTCTATCTAAATTTAGGATGAGAAGATAGTTTACTCAATACGAGGAAAAACTATTTTAAATAAATGTTTTTATCATAATTTACTCTAAAAACGCATTTCATTAAAACTTATTTAAGTGATACTTTTGGACAAGGCATTTAGCATACTAAAACATAGCTTAAAATGTAATTGAAAAAAAATATTACCAGGTATATCTTTTCCACCGCAGTAGCAATCAGGTAGAAGACACACATCCTTCCTACACTTAGCTGCTGTCTTGTCTGGTGTTGGCTGCGGGTAGACCGGTGCTGGTCTTCTCGGGGGATGGTTATAGACGTCCACGAATTCGGTCACCTTTGAGACGATGGCCGTTGATGGTTTCAAAGTAGGGCGGTTGCGACTGCTCAGAAATAATAAAAATTAATAAAACTAAAACTTATGCAAATATAGCTAATGAAAATGAAAGATGAGTGGAAGCTAGTGCATTTAGCTACATGAAATACATACAATAACAGTAACCTATTCTAATAATTCTGCTTCATTTTCATAGATATTGCGTGGTTAGATAAAATTCGTAATTATGATGCAGAAAAGATTATTTGGTGCAATATTTCAAAAACAAGGTGATGTGACTAGTTGGCTACGCGATTGACTTAATACGATAATAAAAACTAAAAGCATAATGAATTCGATATGTTCATTTGGCTTTCTAACGTTGGTGGGGTTCCTCTGTTGGACTGTGGCTGATCCAATGTTGAGTAGTGGGCGGAGCCTCTACCGCGGGTGCTGCTAGGACTTGGACTGGGGCTGGGTCTGAAATACACAAAGTGTAATGTTAGCAGCTCATAGCGGCAGCCATGGTTAGTACGCGTGGTTTTAAAGATGAAGCCTTTGGTCCCAACTGCAGACCAACTTGATCGTTAAGTTTATAGCATTCAGCATTTTTTTATTAATATAATTTTTTTTTACCATTTCTATAGCAGGTTTTTCCTGCTGTATTTGCTTCCGATTCTGTCTGTTTTTTCAAACTACCAGTTAGAAAATATAAGTTCACATGCAGGTACCGTATTATTTCCAGTGTGACATGGGTGCTCTTACAAACTACATGATGGATTTGCTATGTGGTGCATGATAAGTAGAGGTATGAACTACATTGAGGAACTTTCTACGTATAATTGTAATACTACATCTAACAATACATTTAATTATGGACCATGGAAGGAAAGGAATGGTCGCGTCAGGAGTTAACAATTCATAAATATTTAACTCAACCGACTTTAAGTCCCCCAATGAAAGAAAGTTAAGCGATAGAATTTAGCTGTAGGTGCTATTAAACGAAATGTCTTCATGCTAGTTATACCGCGAGGCAGAAAATAAGGACGTATAGATAGAAGTCGAAGCCTCCACCTTCCGTAAGTAGATTATATGAGAAACGATAGGCTGTTTAGGCTACTGGTCGACGATTGTACCTCTGGTATTTGATTTCGTTGCATTTTGGGTTCGGTTGCAGACTGTTGTCTGAAGAGCATTTCGTCGATTGGTAACTCCTGCGCCCAACTCCCGGGTTTGTCGCAGCTAACTTTATTGCGGGATTCACTCGAGAAGCACGAGTGGGGAAGGATAAACTCTTTTTGGTCGGCGTCACGTCAACTTTGTAAGTAGTGGTCGATTTTGTACTACTTGTTGTAGAAGCTATTTCGTTTAGGACTGAGGTAGGTCTGTAACGTTCAGTCTCGGTCATTGTCTTAGTAGCTTCAGTCGATTTGGTCAGTTTCGTTAGATCACCGTCTATGTTGTTGTTAAATGAATTGTCAAGTTTTGTCAGCTCAGTGGGGAGTTCTTCAATTATCTTAAGGAATTTCCTTGAATTTTCTGGTTGTGGTTTTGCTGTTGACCGTGTATTTTCCGTTACGTAATTGTTGAAAGTGCTAAATTTGGAATCGGAATATTCTCTATTTGGCATATTGCGTAATATATTGTTAGATGGAGTTTCTAACATTGGTGTTGTTTCAGGGTATCCAATAACTGAAGGAATAGGGGTAGTAGTAGTAGTAGTAGTGGCCGATGTTCCTCTAGTAGGAACTGATTGACTAGTCGATGATAAGAAGTCTCTTTCAGTAAAATTCGGTGTATCAATGGTTGTAGGGCGAAATATTGTAGTTGGTGGCTCTGTTATAATATGCACACGTTGAACATGGTGGCGTACGGGTTTCTCATCCACATATTTCAGCATTTTTTTCTGAAAACCTATGTTGACGACTTTTTCTTCTTGAGGTGCGATAGTACTAACTATATGTTTTACTCTTTCAGTGCTTGAAGCTCCACCAAAGTTATTCAGAAAAGCTTTGATGACAGATTTCACTTTACCACTAAATACCTCTGTTGTGTGGTCAGAAACTTCATCATCATCGACTTTATAACTGTAATAAGCAGGTTTAGTATTAAATGTTTCTTGGGGTCCGGTAGTTGAACGAAAACCTACTTTCTGCGTTGTGGTGTATCTAGTTGATGAAGCAGTACTAGTTGTGAAGTCAACAGCGTCGTTTTTATCGTCGTTATTTCTGAGATTATCTAAAGTTCTATACGGGGAAACAACTGGTTCATTCCATTGATCGCTTGACCCTTGATTATGCTCCCAATCAGGTAAGTCTCTATTTACAGAAGCAGTTGTTTGAATATTTGAATCTTTAACATTTTTTAGACCTGTTTCAATCAATGCTTCGGTGTCGATACTGTTTTCGGTGGAGCTATGTTTTTGATCATTACCGTAAGTAAATGGAGCCGGAGCTGGTCGTTTGATAACGGTTTTTAGGAAATATTTTGTAGTTGTTGTTGGCGGTGTCACAATATCTTCTCTAGAATGCAGGTATGATGGTTTCGGCCTACTTTGATGTTGAATAAAGACAGGTATATCCTCTTCAATACTAGTACGTCGCAGTGAACTCTCTGATGATCCAACACTGTCCTCATCAATAAGGGGTTCATTTTTCACTGGTTCTTGTACATTTCGGAATTCATCATCTTTTGTTTGTATTATTTGTTCTTTTGATTTTTCTTCTACAGTACTTTGTCTTCGGCTTTTTTGGTAGTTATCGAAAGGTCGAGTAAGAACTGTCAATGTGTAGGGGTTATTAGTATTGTTTGGATTTCGCCTTATTGAAAACCCAGTAGTTAGAGAAACAACCTTTTTATTTTCATTAGAAGGGTTTTTCACCACTTCCACCGGAATATTATTATTCTTGTTAGTCACTCGGACAGAATGTCTATGGGTCAATTTTTCAGTTGGTAAGTTTTCTTTTAACCTATGAGTATTATCAGTCTTTTCAAAGGGCTTAGCAAGGGATGAGAGGTTTATAACAGAGGCTGTCCCGTCAGTAGGGATTTGGTCTGAGGATTTATTGGGATTTGGGTTAAGGTTCTCATCTGTGGATGATCTGTTGAATACAAACCAAAAGAAAACTTTCTAATTTAAGCTCTTAAAATATTTCCTATAAATACTTAATTTAAAGAAAAGAAAGAAGCCTAAATATTGTTTTCTTCATGGATAGTACAGTTTAGTATTATTAAATAGCGGAAAGTGACTGATGTTTTACTAGTTTAGTTGGGGATAAAGGATGAAAGATACCACAAAAGCTTAACAAAACTGTCACATTACAGCCAGCTTTCGTAAAGCAGAATGTAGGAAGAGCCAAGATGAGAGATGTATGTACATGTTTACAAAATGTATGTAACCTTTAAACTGAATTTTGTTTAAATGCTTAATTAGTATGTTAGTTGTTCAAAATCAGTTTAAAGATGGTGATTTTGAATTTTAAAACTGTAATGAATTTGTCGATGTTAATGAGTTTAATGTTTATGTAACAAGCTTGATGAGTTTGTTGTTGACGATTCCTTTTGTAGTACCTTGGAGAGTATCTAGACGGGGTCATTGCTTCGGTGAAAGGTGCAGTAGTAGGGCGATATGTTGTGGTTGTGCTAGTGCTTGTCGTAGGGGTTGTGCTAATAGAGGTAGCTTCGTAAATCGTCGTCTTCACACTGCTAGGGTGTTCGTAACCCAATTCGTTACCTTCGCCCCTGAATCATTCGCAATTACGGTTAAGAATTGATGTTATTTTTTATCTACAATATAGTTAATTAAGTTAAATTATGTTATTGTCTGATATCTCACCTTGTTGATTGGCGAACCGGTGCTTGATATTGGTTCTGATTGTTTATCTGAAAAATCAAATGTTACATGGACGTTGTTAGATTAGAACTGTACGGTCAAAGTTGAAAGGTGACAGAAAAAGGAACTAATATTGTAATTTTACATAGAAACTGCGGCTAGTATAAATCAGGCTAGCACCGCTTGGGAGGAATAAGCAATACTAACATTAACACTGATAATTATCAACGCTAAAAGCTGATCAGCACTCATCTATTCGTAAGTAATCATCTCTAAAGAAATATAGAAACACCATAAGTAAATAAATACAATTCAACAAGCATACAAATAATACAAGAAGCAATTCACTCTGTAAACCTTGTGTCTTATATTTCTTAAACTTTGGATATTAAACGTCAACATCATCAACAGACAGCAAAGAAAATAAATGTTATGGAAAAATTTGGTAAATACCGTGAAGATAATAATTATAGTTTTTTACCTGTCCTTGAATGAGAGTATCATCATAGTCATCAGCGGAGGGTCGTGGCGTGTACTGCACGGGCTCAGGCCTCCTGGCTGGGGGAGGGGTGCCGCGGTACGTCTGCTGGACTGCAGGGCGGAGCGAAGCCGTGTTATATTGCTGAACATAATCTGCCGACACCGTACCGACCGCCCAGTTAGTTACCTTACCCAGTGTCCGTTCAGTCTGGTTTGATTTGTTCGAAAAGAGTCTGGTTGTCTTATAGATGTTTTTTTTAGCTGTTGAGTGCACTTTTATCCAAATATTTTTCTACTCAAAATAACGAGCTCTTATAATCCCTTTAGGAAAAATGTCCAAAATTTTTCCTTCCACTGAGGTACCATTTTTCATATACTTTTCTATGATCTTCAGATTCAATCGAAAAAAAAAACTCCCATATGGTGCGGAAAATTTGGGACACTTTTTTGCTGTAGGTATTAAAAGAATTCGTTATAATATATGTTAAAATAAAATTAGGTACGAAAAGAGTCTTAATCGCCTTAATACTGCCATTACTTTGTCTTGTGTTTTAATGATATTTAATCTAGAATTTGCTGAATCGTATGTATTACATAATGACAACAAATGAGCAAAAAAGTACTTTTGAAGAAACTTGTTAGTGGAGAAGTGGCAACGAGGCATTACATTGTCAACAAATTTAAAAAATGTGACTTTTTTGAAAAATAAATCAAATTCTCAGATTTGAACAAAAGTTCTTAGTGCATTAGACAGTTCTCTTTTCGAACATATTAGTTATGGTTGAGTATTGCTTATGTAATTAACAGGAGACACCATTTTTTAAACCTGATAATAAAATTAAAGTTGTTACAAATGTAGGTATGTGATATACGAGTATCCATATCCTGAGTTGCTGAGGATAGAAATGATTAATTATTAATCGTAAATAATCATGTAATTTGACGGTGAAACTGTATTATGTTATAATTAGAATTTATGTAATATGGATGTTACGGTTTAAATGCTGAGTGAGATGTTTCTTTGCTACCGGATAATATATATACGAGTGGTATGGATATGGTTGATAATTATCTTTCATAATCCAGTGCCCCATGTACCTACAAGTTGTAGTGAAGAAGTGCTGACACTCTCGTTAAATTAGTGAATGGTGAGTAAAAATATAATTTAATTCGTTACATCTTAAAATTGTGCTTCAAAATCCATTCACCATTTTTTGCCACCATATTATGAAATATTCCGAAAGAACCTACACACTTCAGTTTGTGCATACCAAAACATGCATTATTTATGTTTCAAGTTACCTACACATAAATCCGATTTTATACATTCAAATAATCATAGGATGTAGTCTCTCATATTATTTGATGATTTTAACATACCTGTATCCTTATATAATTCACCATCTTCATCGTAAACAGCGTAGTATGGATCAAATTGATCAGGAGAGTAATTCTGAGTTCCATTGTACAACATTTTAGGGCGCGGACTGGCCGTATATGTAGCTGGAGTTACATTATCAACGGGTTCCAAACTGAAAGTGTAATTAGTCCTAAAATTCTGATATTCCACACAAGCTATATCATTAAATTACTTTATTAATAGTCTGTCCTATTTTAGTCCACGTCCAGTCAGGGTTAGTTGAGACAGTAGATTGTTTAAATATAGTCACAAACCGATCTGTACAATTCAAATATGAGTGGTTGATAAGGAAAAAATAAAGAAATGTTAATTATTAAAGTAGTCATATTATTGTAGTTTTGCAAAGGTAGGATCAGCTCTGTGGTTGTTAAAAAGCCTGAAATAAAATAGTGCGTAGTAGTATGTACAGAGTGGTCAAGTGGTAAGTAGTTCTGTTGTCAGTCGTACCTGTTTGTCTTGTCATCGTGTCTAGTCTTTGTAAATCGAGTCTCCTGGTTATGATTGTCGCGAGGAGTGGTCATCATTGTCTGTGCTACTAGATTGTGATGTCTTATCCTGCCTCTATTTTGCTTATTGTCTTCTGTTTGCGTAGTTTCTTTCACGGTAGTTGGTTTAGCGAGTCTATGTCTAACTGTGTATGGTCTCAAAGTTGTCTGATTCAAATATTTAGGAGGCCTAGCAGTAAATGGACCAGTTTCATGACCTGGTTTTCTTATATGGAAAGTTCTATTTTTCGGCGTATGGTGAACAATCTCATAGTTAGATACTTCTGGACGCATTAGTACTGTTGGTGCAGGGGTAACAAAATCTACCATTACTGGTACAGGTATTTTTGATTTATAGTTCTCTTTGTGAGGAGCTTTTGTAACAACGGATACGTCATTGTGGTTTTTAGTGGCAGATTCTATTTTATATTTAGGCGGTTGCCGATAATTATGTCGTTGAGGTGTGATGCTGACTGTTGGTTCCTCTTCTTCACTTTCGTAGCTCTCACTGTCGTCATATTCTTGATAATTTTGCGCCATTGGTGGTCTTTGCGGTTTTACCTCTGTACTAGGCATGTAGATAGACTTCACTGGCGGTTCATAATAAAAATGCTCGTCTTCATCATCGTAGTAATAGTCAGCCATTTCAGGTGATGGTTTTGGAATTGGCCTTCGTTTTGCCGGTTGCTTAGTAGTAGAAGGGACCGTATCTTTGAGAGTAATTGCGTTGTTTTGATTTTTTACCGGAGACTGTGCCGATGGTCTTAATGTTTGTGCGAATAAGTTCTCTAGTTTTTGAAGATTCGCGAATGAAGTTGGCCTTGGTGTTGAATGTGAATACAATTCTGTTGATGGGTGATTCCAATAATGTTGAAGAGCTGCCAGCTGTTCATTGGCTAAAGTCGTCAATGGTTTTGAGGTTGATTGTTTAAAAGACAAAAATGCATTGTGGGGTTTCACTGAAGATGCAAGATATGGTTTTATAGTTGAAATAAAATAAGGGCGACCTGTCACAGCTTTTTCCTGCTTAATCAAATATTGTAACTTAGGCGTAGAAAGTATTAAAGATGACCCTGTACCAGTTTGTAACAAATATGGTCTTTGAGTTATTGAATACACTTGCTGAGTTTCCCCTTTTTGCTGCGTTTGGTTAATGTTAGGCCTCTGTGTCGTATTTATAGGTCTGTTAAAGTTATAGTTTATTGGTAAAATTCGTTCATCCCTAAAATTTGGGGGTTTCAGTTTAGGCAATGCAGCTTCTAAAGGTGTACCAGCATTCTGTTGAGCGTCTTTTATTTGTTCGTTATTTGGCCTATAGTTTACCTGATGGTGTGACAGGGGTCTATAATTCAACTGTTGTGATTTTTCAGGTTGTTTTGTTGTTGGCACATTAGATTGACTAAGACCAGCGGATGCGCTAGGTTGATTAATTACGCTAAATGGACGAGGCGTACTCATACCCTGATAGTTTAATGTGGATGATCTAACTACAGAATTTGCTGATACTGCGCCTTCCGTTGGTCTCGTAATTAAAGGAGCATTATGGTGGACTTTTGGTTTTGAAGTTGTGATACCTACTGTGTACGGGTCGTCTCTGAGTTTTGCTAAGAAGGCGTCGAAATCGAAGTTTGGGTTAGCAAATGGATTTTCAATGTCAGCATATTTATTGCTAGGATGCGTAAATTCATACGGCGGATCAGGAAAATCAAAGTTAAAATTAGGTTTTCCGTCATCTTCATCTTTTTCTGACGAGTTGTCTTCGGAAGATTCATCATCATCATCATCATTTTCATTACTTTCATTAGATGTGTTTTCTTCCTTATAGTTCTCTTGCTTATTAGGTCTTCTATACGCATTCGGACGGGTTTGTTCTTCATTAATTGGATGAGATGGATTCCTTTGCGTATTACTAATCGGTGAAGCAGTTGACACTGGTTTACCAGTAACCACTGTACTAGGTAGAAGAGACGAATCATGCAATATATTATGATTATGATTGTTACTAGTTAGAAACGACTGAGCAGGGTAGCGATTCACATTTTGATTACTTTGTTTTGGAGCATTATTATAAAATCCACCAGCTAATGCAGCAAAAGGGTTTTCTCCATTTTTTAGTGCAGATATAGGTGGGCTCTTTGTAATAATTTGTGTCGCTGAATTCATAGGATTATGGGGAATTCTTTGACTATACGGATCTGAAGGACTAGCCTTAAATGGCCTTTGAGATTGTGAGTTGTCGTTTTGGTACGACGCAAACGGATTTGCAGTAGAAAATAGAGTATTAACGGCTGTAAACGGCTTGCTAGATACATCATATAAATTATTTTTATGAAGTCCATTCAATGAAGACTGGTGCCTGATATTTTGGTTACTAGAATGAGCAGGTAAATCGATAAATTTAATGGGTTTGGCACTAGGCCAGTTCTTTGCTGAATTTTTATATCCATTTTTTAAATAATATCTAATTTGTCTTTTTCCTCTTTCGCTGTCATCATGTACATCGTCGTCATCATCTTCAGTCGGTTCTGTTTCCATTTCGATGTATTCCATTATTTCATCACTATCACTCCTTTTTGAGATTTGGTCCGTATTATTACTATTACTACTGGTTGTTTCTTGGAGAACTTCTCTTTTTTGTCTAATGACAGGTTTTTCAATAACGTTATGACTGTCTATCTCGTTCGTTAAAATGTCTAACTTTTCGTCAAGAAGAGAGTCAGTAACGTTGTCACTCGTTTCCTCGCTGAAATAATGATACGTCAATTAATGTATTTACCTACGATGTCAAAACAGTGTCGGTCTTAATCATACGTTAATAATACTTACTGGTAGGTCTGAGGTGCTTGAGTAGCGGTAGCTGTTCTTCTTTCTTCAACTTGAGTGCCAAAAGAGAAGGACCCTATTTTACCATTGTTTTGTGAGATTGATGCAGGAATAATATTATTGTTAAGATTTCTTCCTGAGCTGGCGACTTGCGAAACATAGCCGTCCCTGTCTTTCTGCACTTGTCCAATGGTCGATGGCTGTCCTCGATAAACACGTTGTTGTCTGTCACTTTCGATTTCTTCAACTGGTGGTAGATCGTCGTCAACGTCAGCGTATAATTGTTGCTGAAAATTTAAATTATGAACATTAGTCGTTCATATTTTCTTCCTTATTAATTTATCAGCAAAAATAATACACACATTATTATTCCAAGACGGCGGCAAATAAGCATACAACACGGCCTGCCCGGTATTAGGCAGGTGCTTTAGGCCTGTTTACATGCTACTATTGAAACTTTTTATAGTATCTATGTATTTACTAACCTCAAATATAAATTTTATGAATGAAATTATTGTGCGTAATGTGAGTTTTTGTTTCTAACTGTAATTTCTTAAATTCTAACTGGAAGATATCCTTTACATAAATTAGTTGGCCTTTATAACTTTGTACCTAAATATCTATATAGCTACGTTGAAACATGTTCGATCTAAATACAAAACTTACCTTTTCGTATTCTTCTCGATTGAACTTGGGTTGTCCTCTAGAGGTAACGACGGGGTTAGGTTGCGCCCGTGGTGGTGGCGGGGGGTTGCGGCGAGGTTGGGGAGGAGGCGGGGGATCGCGTTCCCGCTCGCTAATGCGTTCAAGGTCGTCGGAGACCACTGCTGCGCCGGCGCCGGTGGCATCGCAGCCAACGTTGCGCGGCCAATCGCATGTTTGGAGCTCGTGGCTGAAATTTTTGAGACATTTTATAAGCAATTTATATTTACAAACGATGTACATATTTAGATGATAATCGCCAGTTGTAAAGTTTGTTTGAACAATGATGCATCTGAAAACTCTCAATCATCCGATAACACCAAGGGATTTCAAGGCAAGATATCTAGGAGTACACTTTTTCTTACCATCCTAATATATTCCATCGGAAAAGGTGGGTGTTTTCATGGATAATTACATTGACGAAATTCCCGAAATTGTACGAAATTTTTAACCTTTTAATATAGAATCTCACCTGTACATAAGGCCACCAGTGCAAGATTCGAGTAGAGCGCCGCCAAATACGCATACGTAGTACAAAGTGCAGTCGGTAGGGTGCGAGTAGTATCCAAACTCTTCAGGGCAGTCGAAGTCGGCATCCCGTTTGATGTCGGCGGCGACAGGAACGCTTCTGATTGGCCCAGAGCGCCTGCTGTCGTGCCGCGAACGATCTGATTGGGCCGCTAGGCATTCTGAAATCGAAAGTTAAAATGTTAATACGCCTGAGCTTTAATCAAAGCTTTAAAAAATTGAATTCCAGAAATAATTGCCAATCATTCATTTGTTTAACATAGGTTTGAGTGGATTTTTTTCATTAGGTGGTGAAAAAAGCGTTGCGCCGTTTTCGTAACAACGTGTCATACTTGAGAAGGAAGTGTTGTGTTAAATCAATTACATTTGACAGCGACAGTTTTAATTATCAAAACAAGCGTGCTTCTATGTAAGGTCATTTAGCAATCAACGTAGGTATCAAATGTGATCAGTTCCCACGTTATTAAGCTGTCGCAGAGTTTTTTTTATTGAATTCTTCACGTACAATCAATTCGATTCCATGTAAGGCTTCGTATCTATTAAGATTAAAAATGCGCAGGTCTACAAATTGCTTCAAATGAATTACAAGACCTTTTTTTTATATTTTTTTAACCACCTATTGGAACTTTTTTTTCTTCTTTAAGTTGATATATTTAATTACTTGAGCTTCTAGTTCATATAGATTGTTTATCGACTTATGGTATTAATCGATATGTACTTATTTAACTATTAAGTAGATATATTAACTGTCCTCGGGTACACTAGCAAATATAGTAAAATAATAGTGCAAGTACAAACTCGAAGTATGCGCCTTGCGAAATATCCGTCCTTGGGCGGTAAAGTGCAGTGTTGCATTACTAGGAGTTGTACTCGTAGATAAATAATCTATGTCGAGTTATCTAGATTTAGCTAGCAATGAAGGCTGGGCTTGCATAACGCGGCTTTGTTGTAATTAAATATGGTAATCCAGGTCCTCGAATAAATTTTCGTTGAACTTTAACGCAAGCTTGATTTCTCATTGTTTTTGTTATAACTAAAACCAGGATAGACTGTGGAGAGCAAATGAATGAATAGTAAATTTCAGTGATATTTTAGTGAGGTCATTTTATATTCAACAGAATAATTGTCAAAGAAATGTTGTTTAGCTCTAATATTACGAAACCTAACGCCCTAGCAAATCTCACTTAGCAATCTTGCGAAATCCATCCAAGTTTGGTTCATGGCACAATATTACAAATTTGCTCCGATTCCCAAAAAAATGGTGTCGTTGTCTCTTTACGCATTCACATCAAGTATCACAGCATCAGACATTAAGAGATTAATCTCGATGAGCTCGTTCTGTCACGTTTGCATGACCATCACGAGCCAGTGTGGGATTTGGCACAAGTACTACCATCTGGTTGGTATACGTGTCATTCGCGGTTGCCGTAAAAATGGCAAGGAAATCAAAAAAGAAACATAAAAAATTTATTCGATTATTACAGTCTTACTTTTCAATACAAACGGAAGTCATTCTAATTAACTGTGTTAAAAAGATACATCCACTTGTATCACAAGAAGATTTTGACGAACGGGTCCCAGGTAAGAATAAAATTCAAAAGCGAGCCTTATGCGTCCTGGACCACAAATCAATAGATCATTTCACTATAGAAATAAGAACTATTTAGGCATCATCAATTCCTTACCTTGCCAAGTGTGTATAATATATATTGATCTCCTGTATACAAATTGCACCATAGATGACTACAAAACATACGAACAATCCCACCAAAGACTTACGCGCAGGCGGCACCTGATAATGCCCCCGCGCCGGCGTCTAGATAAAGCCCGCGCGGCACTCAGCGTTGCCGGGTCCCACATAATATGTACCTATATAATTGTTCCAGAACACAAAAAAAATCAAGGCAGTTACGCCTTATTCACTAGAAACCTGAACGCACTAAGTACTTCTTGATCTTCCCTGTTACACTGTAAATGAGTTTATACAATCATAATGTTGTGGAACAACTCAAATTGTATTTTTTTTATCTTGTATTTTTAAGTAGTAACACTAGTCTGTATATACATTTAAATATTATATGTCATATGCAAAATATGCAAAGAAAAACACTGATGACGTGACGAGACATGGGTTCAAATCCCACCTCTGTTGATATTCTTAATTGCATCAATAAAAAAAAAATTATGTGAAAAATACAAATAAATACTTGCTCTGTCAAGCAAAACGCCAAACTTATTGCGATTTTGTTTCTATCAACAATGTCCGATTGAATTATTTGTCAGTTGTTTATTTCCACAATTGTAAATGTAATTGCTAAAATGTTATTTTGATTTGAAACATAACTTATTTTACTTTCTATTTGGTGTTTGTTTGAACCACAATCTCGTAAATCAGACAAGTAATAACTTTACTTTCTCACGTTTAATTACTTTTGTTGAGGGCTTTGAATCGTTACATCACTTCATCAGAGCTTTTTCGAGTTTGAAAACCACAATTCATTTCCTAACGCGTTCCGAGTTAAATGTGTCGTGATTGAAATGGAAATGGATATTAAATTATGATTTGAAAACCATAAAAATTTGTAACAAGAGCTAATATACATAGATAGAAACGCTTAATGATGAATGATCTGCGACAAACTTGAATGCTATCAATAAGATCTTAAATTAGTACCGTTGTAATTTCAACTATTTATCAATGCAGATCTTGCTATTACTGTTTAAGGTCCATACACATGTTGCAATAAAACCTTGTCAGAACTAACATGAGAACATTAACACCATTAAACAACAACAATGGGAACTAACTGCCGACCAAGCATGCGTTTCCCACAACGCTCAATACCAGCTAAAAGCTATAAAGTTCGATGATATACTTGAAACAATTGAAAATGACCTTTGGCATGGTGTATTAAAGATAATAATGGGCTTTGCGTTATAAATTTCGCTGTGTATATAAGTAATGCAACACAGGTCAGCACAATTGAAAATGGCAGTTTGTTTACAAATACTTATGGTCAAAATCAAAAATTACCTACACTACCAGAATAACACAATACGCTTTTAAGCAGTAAAATATGTAATACATTAGAAGAGAACTACTTATTGTATGCATATCCTGTAACATTAAGTGCTCAATTTTCGTTTAGTTAAAATTTGTAGACTTATTTAATTAACGTTAACTAAGATCAGCTTAGCTTATAGATATTTTTCATGAAATAGAACGTTTGTATTAATTTAAAGATCCAATCGTTATTTTATTTGCTACTGGATATCAAAACATACCACATGGTATTTAAACCAACTGAACAATAATTTTCTAAATTTACGTAAAAACAAATCACCAATTCACTAAACTGAATTGGCGACAATTGCTCCACATTAAATGAAACTGACATTTAACAGGAGATAAACGTCAGTCGTAATTCACGAAACCCACGTTTATATTAATAGACCAAACAAACCTCTAGGCACACCTTTCATACAGGTGTACTTTTCATTCTGCACCTTCATAAGCGCAATGTGCAACTGAAGTATATTTTAGGAACGTTCAGTAAATAAATATGTCCTTCACTGATATGATTTTATTCAAGAGCATTTCTCAAAAAGTTTGTACATTTGGATCACGTCTTAGATTTGGATAAAAATGTTTTTATGAAACATTCCTTCTTTGTTACCGAAAATGTATAGGAATCTGGTAAAAAAAAGTAAACTTCCATACAAACTTCCTGGGACATTTTGGGAAATGTGGTGGATCTTGTTCAGCATCATTGGCTCTTTGTGATCCAATTAGTACAAACCCTTAGAGAATTGCACTCAAAAGATTTGGAACCTTAAAATGATCATAATAATGGTGGCTCGCTAATGTTTGAAAGTGTGGTGCAGCAGTAATGAATGAATGTGTCGACACTCGGCCGCGAGCGAAACGTGCCGCGGGCAGCGCCCGCCGGTGGCCAGCACCCTTGTAACAGTTTAGTTTGACATGACATGTATGTGCTCCATATTAAATACCTCGATTAAAATATGGAACCATAGTTCACGTGATGAATTCTAATTATTGCACGTTTTCATTGATGCACTATATGATTTATCCCAAGTATTAACTGTCTAATATGAAATTCACATGTTTCATCACATCACAGAATACCGATATCAATAACTTTCCTGAGGCATTCCTTTCTTGTGCCAAACTCAATAACTTCAATTACCAACTTGATTAGGACTTAAGACACACAGACCAATATATAAGGTTACTACTAGTTATTGAATCAACACCATTCCTTCCCTCCATCAACAGGAAACGTCAACAGAAGCACTCATCCAATCAAAATCAGTAACGTCCTGAGTTGCATCAAAGCCTAAAGGCGGAACACACGCCCTAAGTTCAAGCAGCCATTATCGAAATCGGCCCAGTTACCGCAACCGCCGGCGTATCTACCTCGTTAATCAATCAACTGATTCCTTGATCGGTGTTGCAAATGGCTTCACTATGCCAATTATTCATCGGGCACCATCGTCCGTGTGGGAGCATCGAGATGATTTGTGATGAAATGTTGATGGAGAACATAATGATACGCGCGCGACTTATCCAGTATTTATTGAAAAGGTCAATTTCAAACCTTTTATCAAACAGATAAAAAGGACAAGCACTAAAGTAGTACAGAAAACATTTTGCATAAAATTCTGTTACTATCTTTGTAACAAAGCATTGAACCTGACTCGTGTTTTTCTTTTTAAAACTTCTAAAGTACCATTCCGTGTTGAGTAACATAATAAAAATAGGTCTCTGGAAATTGTATACGCAGGATATGGCGGCTTTTTGCGATAAATTTGCATTCTAAACCAATTTCAAAACATGCTGACGCCCACTAAGCCTATGAATTCAAATAAGGAGCTAAAAAACGAAGTACATCCAACCTTTAATTGGATCGGAAGATGTTGAAACAGGGTAAAAATAGTAGAAAAAGGATTTATGTTAATTTATTACACTAAAATATCTTGTTTACCGAGTAGGTAGTGGGCAATCCTAAGCCTGTTGCCTTGATATAATTAGTCAATTTCGGAAAATACGACTGTAACTCGAAGCTCCTTATAAAGATTTTAATGTCCAAAGCATTTCGCTAGAAAATCTATTGAAGATACATTCATTAAGTCGTCGCTTAGGATAAAATTATAACGTACGTAGTCAAACAATTGATAAATTCACCTTCGGTACAAGGATATTCTCAAGATTTGAAAATATAACCTCCTCATGCGCAAAGACCATCAAAATAACAAGACTGAGGTACTCATAATAAAACAACAGTCATAAAAACAAGATATGAGCAGGAGTAAAGGCTGTAATCAGAGTAATGCAAAAAGAGCAACAGCCATATTACAAGCAATACAAGTCAACGCAATGAAGTCCATAGATGTAGATCCTTGTGTGGGTAGCAAGTCCAGGGTAGTGGGTGTACCCAGGATATCGGGTAGGCGAATGGACAACACGCATGATTTATTGTATCTTTAATCTTACAATGGTAATGTCACAATAAATAAAAGACGGCGTGGCTTTGAAACCCATTGAGCATTTTCTCGAATCTAAATAGCCAATATCGTGTAGGCTGTATTGTCAATGATGCCGCTGATTGACAGATGAGTTAACAATGCTTAACAAAATAAAATCGCTTGATGATAAGTATGAAAGATGTATGTGCTAAAACAACATGAGCATGACCTTACCATACATACATTCTTACTGAGATAATTTTATAGGTATTTCCATACGAGGTATAACGATGATATTATAGTGAAGTTAGTGGTCAAAGGATGTCTATTAATTCTTTATTTTTATCTACCCTACCTACTCGTTAAGAACATTAATATACGATTATGTTCAGAGTATGAACTTCAGACTATGTGAGTGCGCGTAATAAATATTTTGGAACATCTAAAGGTGCGTTCAAATTGAAAGAGCATTCGCTGTTCTAACCTCCTACTCTACGAAATTCGATCGGTACACAAAACGTGATTGGTTGATTTCGTAGAACGGGCGCTAGAACAGCGAATGCTCTTTTGGTTTAAACGCACCTTTACGTTAATCGACTTAGTGCTACTGTAAGCTCAATTATGGCTTGTGATATGGGTACCAAGCGGCGATATATATAATAAATAGATACATTTAGATACTTAAATACATAGACAGGACCGAGGAACAAATATTTGTGTAAATAAATATACAAATAATGCCCTCGCCGGGATTCGAGCCCGGAACAGTAAAAGTAATGTAAAAGTGTTCAAAGTAAAAAAAATTAAACATCTATATCTAGATCAACATAAGAACGTTTACAGAAATTGAAACAAGTAAATTAGCATTGCCAATCCAATTCTAATAGCTCATTCTTTCAAAACTCATAACAAACGTTAACAATTTGCCATACATGTTTACGAGCCATGTTCTAAATTAAGCAACCATAGTAATCGTTGCTCTCAAACAATGCCAAATCGTGCCCTGCTCTTTGTGCGACCTTTCGCTGCTACAGAATGCCTCCACTGTATCACCTGTAGGTACAGGGTGTCTTTTAACTTACGGCTACTCAGCTAAACTAATAGGTATGTCCCATAGAACATTTCTTTCCAGTACCACCTTCAGTGCAGTGTAAAATTTTTAAGTTAGGTAGTTTAATCGCTTTTGCTTAGAAAACTACCCACTTTTTTAGGTCCACCTTTTCAAGGTTCTCCAGCAACAGATATTACGCTGAATACAAACCATCTGTTAGTAAGCAGCAGGGTATTCTTTTGACACTTGTAACTCCAGAGTAGAAGCAACAGGATTCATGCGACGGCAAAGGGACAAACCGACCGATAGGTAGCTAGGTCCCCCTGCCCTCACACAGTGTCATCCCAACTGAGGGACATGAAATTCGCAGTTTCAGTACTCATTTAAGCCCTGGAGTGCCGAGTGACAGATCCGTCATTAATAGACAAGCCAATTTTTGACAGCGGCGTTTCAGGGGTTAAAGAGGTACATGTACATAGATGTCGTTAAAATACGCATGGGGCCGTATGTAGTTTAAATACATACCATGCTCAACTACGATTCATATATATAAATACTCGTACAGATGTAGTGGAAAATCTTTTCTCTTCGGCTTTTCACGGAAACATCCGAATTCATATTGCTGTCATAATGAACCTCAGTATATATTGCACTGAAGCTAATTGAGACAGGGAGATTAATTCGGGAGTTTCCGTGAAAAGCCGAAGAGAAAGGATTTTGCACTACATCTGTAACGAAGAATGGCTTATACTTGTCGTGTTGACGTTGGAGCACCCTGTATTCTGAACTGGCCAGTCGTGGTCTGAACAATCGTAATGATATATCGAAGGCCTTGGACCTCTCACTAAATTCATTACGATTGTTAACGTAGGCTTTGCGATCGTTAAATTTGACATGCGAAAATGTTCGCCTTAATTTATTTAGAACATAATGCGAAATACGATTTTGTTTAACTCGCGTTTATGTTCTATTGTTGAGTGCTTATTTAAGTTAGATAATTTATTGGTTACAATTTAACTGCGAAAAACATTTGTCGAATATTGTCTTCAATTTCCTACAGGTGTTTAGTGATTGCAGGTAGTGATTTGTTTTAGATTCCAATAATCGATAGCATTGTAAAGTGTAACAAAAGGTGACTGCCGAACATTTAGAACAAAGGTTAATACACATTGCTTATGTAATCTTTACAAAAATATCGATATACTTACTTATTAAGAAAATACAATCTTCATAGCCTCTTTCACAATCAGAATAAAATTTTCACGATCCGTTTTCCAAGGCATATAAAAGAAGAGGAAAAGTAACATTACTTTATCTGACAGACATATTTTATTCGGGGATGCTGAATCAGGTCCTTGAATACCTACGACTTAGAAGAGTGGCGCCTTGTGGTAACTTGCCACCAACAGCTGAAGCGATGACCACGACCACTCTGGCGTGTTAAAGACAAAGAAGAAGAAGAAGAATATATCGTAATGTATTCAAGGACTGCAAAGAAATTGTAAGCCAATATTGTTGAGATATTCATAGAAGTCAGTTACGAGCTACGTACTTCCTTACTTAGGATTTATCCCACTGTGTATGATTGGTACAATAAATTTAAATTATCGTCAATAAAACTGAAATGCTGTAAATTGCTCCTAATCGGCGGAAAATTCTATTACGCTTTTACTATGGCAATTCCGTTACGTAAAAGCTTGAAAGGCAGCATACTGCAAATACATACATGGGTGTTTTGGATGGATGCTTAATTATTTTATCCCTTATAGATTCAATGTTATCTAAAAGGGAAGAGCATTAGGCTGTTACAAAGGACGGACACGGTTACCAAATGCAAGGGAGTCGGGCCCTCTCGGACCAGCTTAAAAGATGACATCTCAATCCGATTGAAAGATATGTAATCGGGGAGTGCACTTTTATTAATTTTTATTGACGTAAATATAAATAGTTACATTTTTCCTAAAAAGTATCATTAAACCAATGTGGTTTGTCTAGATACCCTGACAAAGAATTTAAGTTAGATACCCTAAATTACAGACTTAACAAATTACTCATTCTATTGTTGATATAATGATAGGACTAACAAAACATGTTCGAACCTTTAATTTTTATATCCAACAGCAATATTTTTATACTTAGTAACTTGTTGTTTTAGCAATTTATCTAAAAACACTAGCACATTAAAGTTATATTCAAAATCTTTATCATTAATTGATACATCAGTTCAATAGCCTTGAACAAACCATCTAATGCATTGAATCAATTTGTTTTCAAAGCTTATGCAAAACGTTTGCAATATGTAACACGGTTGCTAACCTATCATTTTATTGTTATACGAAATCGGTATTTTGATGACTAAAAATCACAAGAAACGACTAGACATTTTATTGAAATTTACGATGTAAGTTGTAAATTCGAGTTTTTATAGGTTGCAACACTAATAGTTTAGGCTATTAGATAGTGTAGGATGTGATATGGCAACAATGCCTGAGGCCGGTCGGTGTCCAACGTCTCGGCTATAATTGATAGTGCAATGGCCATTATTTTTCGAAAATGATGGTCATGTCTCGAGGCTAGTACTAAATGTTTTTGTAATTGACTCCAATTGAATTTACTGCATATTATATAACATTTTTATACATTCAAATTACGTAGGTACCTGGAAAAGTTTGTTCAAAGCACAAAATTAAATGTGAAAGAAAGCATATCAGTCTCAACTCTCACGGTGACAAAGATCTTAATAAGCGTGAGATGACATGAGCCTTAAGTCCATTATTGAAACCGCCAAACGTAATTTAAATCATATTGTGTATATTTAAAATACATTCTAAGTCGTTATTTTCGTTTATTTCAAGTATAAATCAAATGTTACGTACCTATCTATATTAGCAAATTAGCACTAATATTTTAAATATTATTTTGTAGTAATTTCTAGCAATGCGGATATTACCTAATATACGCAATATTAGTAACAAAAACTTTGATCGATATGCTTCCGCTGTCATATATTAAAACATAGAACGAACGTCTATTTCGTCGAACATTGCACTATATTACTACACGGCTTTCCCCACCACCGCCCTGTATTGTATGCCCAAGTGACGACAGTCAGCGTAAATGGTAGTAAATCCTGTCATTATACTTGCATACCTATAAAAAATCCAATGATGATATATCTAATTAAGTACATAAAAATTATAGAGGATTAATTCTGAGATTTCTGAGGTCATATTGATGAACTTTTGCTATAAGACCGACATCCGATTCAGGAAAAAATAATGTTGATGTTCCGTACATTTCCCCCTAGTAAATAATATGTAAGGGTTTGTGTGGAACATCAGATTTTTTTTCTCCCCCTAAAGTTATGCGTGTAAATAAATAATACACTGTGTATAAATTCAGGGTCTCGAAGGGAATAACAAAAAACAAATACCGTGTTAAACGATCAACAAACGTTTATTTATCGTACTCATACTGTCCACACAAAACCTCAAAAATAAAATAAATAAATATCTTGAGACATTATACACAAATCGACCTAGCCCCACGGTAAGCTCAATTAAGGCTTGTGATGTGGGTACCAGGCGACGATATATATAATAAATAGATACATAAACACATAGACAGCCATGACCAAGGAACAAATATTTGTGATAAATAAATTGATTGGATTCGAACCCGGAACCTTCAGCTTCGTAGGCAGGGTGGCTACGGAAGCTTAATAGTACATTACGACACAAGTGCGAAAAACATGAAATTCGAAACGAGTGGCGATGTTTTAAATCGTTCTTTCGTTTGGTCGACGTTTTTTAGTACAGTACAGATGGCCCTCCGAAGTTTTGAACCTGACGTAAAATGACACACTTCTCGCACTAGAGCCTAAAAAACACACCATCTGTACTAAAATATTTATTTGGAGGCTTAGGAACAATAAAGGCAAGGATTATGATAGCTTTCAATTTTAAATACAAAATGTGTCTAGGTATATTCATTCGCTAGTGACTTAAACCGTGTGTCTGTCACGGTGGGCTGCGCTACCGTAATCGTTGTATTTTCACTTTTTTTCTATACACAAGATATGCCCACTCGGTTACGAAATAAGGCCTCAAGGTTGTCGGAGCATTCCTGCCGAAAATCAACGTCGCCAAAATAAGAAAATTATGACGCATTCCTTTTACGATTGCGAAACGTTAAAAGACTCGATGGCCAATTTTTTGTTGCAAGTTCATTTCAATGATTTTTACAGTAAGTATCGTTTAAAAGCAAGTTTTTCTATAATTAGAATTAACTCTTTGAGCCCCAGCGTCATTATAATTATGATAACGGAAGTACATAATAAGCACTTCAAATGGCTGGGATTCGATGGGTTAATGACGAGTTTATAGAGTTGTTCATTGTCCGACATTTGTAAATATATATGCTTTAAATCGTTTTTCTTTCAGATTTATAAATGCTGTCTTTATTTTACAGTAACAAATAAAAACTCAAAAATTGGACTCGACTTTTGAAATAGAACGATAAAATCAATCACTGAGCCGTCATGTTCATACTAATTTAGATCATCCTGTTTTTAATTATTGCTATTTCAATGTAAAGTAACATTAAAACTGATTGATCTAAACAAGTTTCTACTCATTTGCGCCTTATGTAGAGCACTTACGTAGAAACGGCCTTGGCATTTATCAGTTTTTTTATTATATCAGTTTCCTGTGCGAAATTATTACACGCGGACCCTTGACAAGATTTTTATGAGTCGATAAAAACAACTCGACGTCAAGTGGTCCGTTCAGGATGTGGGACAAAGAACTATAAAGACAATGTAGCAACTTGTTTCAATCAACTTGACTCAAAGTTCAAGTTGAAAGTAGTAGGTTGTAAGCGAAGGCGGCTAGAAGGAAGGCTCGCCTATATACATCACGTGCCTTTAATTTATGAACGAGCTCTAAAGGTGATAGGGCGATGCACTTAAATTATAATGCAGAGTGGTTTTCCTGTTAAGTTGGGAACTGGTCTGATTTGTTGAGATATATAGATACATACAGGTATATGTCAACGATTATCCTTATGCCACGGATATTGTGTGAGTTTTGCAAAATGTCAAGAATCTCGAGAACCATGTGGGTGCTGTTGAACCTCGCCACTCTAAACCTGTAGGATGGCATCATACGATCTATTATTATACAAAAGCAAATATAATAAAAGCAGGTGCACAGTTTTTTTTTTATTTAAAGAAAAAAGAAAAAATAAGTTGGGAACAAGGCTTAGTTACGGTAATTCTATGCCTCTCTTACTGATTTGTTTCATTTTTTTTTATTCTCGTGACCATATATTCTTTGCCACGAAATTAGAAAAAAATGGAGCGGGATGAAAAACTATGGAACTTAAATACGTACTCGCTATTGCGAGCGTTAAATTTAGTTGAATGGGAAAAATACACGTGAGACTGCAGGGGGGGCTGCATTAAGTAGCTCGAGTGTTATAAAATAATCACTAAATTAAAAAAAAAAACGGATTTCTCTAAGATCCCATCATCAGACCCCAACTTGGTGCCAACGGGACCGTCTCGGGGTTATACCCGCACGATTAAATTAAAAATAGTTCACCATTCTCGAGTGTACAAAAATTTACAGTACAATTGAGACCCTTCTCCGTTTTGAATTCGGTTAAAAATTAACCACATTGATAACAGTTTAATAACAATAACAAGCTTCCTCATATTCCGTTTAATGTCATATTAATCTTACATTTTAAAGTCATTTAACAACTGAAGAACAATCATGACATTAAAAGTCACTATTGTGATCATAAATGAAGATATAAAGTTTAACTGCTATTTTAATTACCTAGTAGTGCTACAAACAAGACAATAAATTAAATTGCACTTGCACTAAAAGAAACAGTCTCCGTAAAAGCTTGTATCAATGTCTGCCATTTAGGTGTTAGTGTGAATGAATCGTTAGAGACTTTGAAGAATTTTAACATAGATTTAAACGTAGTCGTTATTCTATAATCTACACAAGTACTCGTAGGTACACCAGTTAAGTATTTAAGATGCGTATACTTATATAGCGTATTCGAGTTGTGGTGTTGGCGAAAAATGGAGAGAGTAAGCTGGACAGAGAAGAGGTCAAACGAGGAGGTGCTAAATATGGTGAAGGAGGGCAGGTGTATTTTAAAAATAATAGAGAACAGAAGAGGGAGAATGATTGGACACTTGTTACGACACGACGAGTATCTAAACATTATAATAGAAGGAAAAGTTGAGGAAGACCAAGGAGGGCCATATATGGACCAAATAAAAGAAAAGGTGCACGTGGTGTCGTACCGAGCAGTCAAGGAGAAAGCCCAGGAAAGAGAAGGGTGGAATTTGCTCCACCGACAAGAGCCTAGCTCTTAAGTTTTGATGATGATACTTATATAAATGTATGATCATAAAATACATAAAGGAAGAGTAAGATCTTTTACCTACCCGAGTAAGAAACAAGTAACTCTTGAACCATCCTTAAAATAATATAAAACAGGTCACCAATTATTTGAACCCGGATCCTCTAGCTTCGTAGGCAGGGTCACTACCAACTAGGCTACGGAGGCTGACGCAAAAAGACGCCTAAAGTTTCCTTCCTCTGACACTAACCTGAAGTTTGACCCACTGGCATTAACATCATAATAATTTAATTATAACACTATACACCATCGATCTGACAATTGTGACGTAACATATGTGACCTTACGGTGACCTTCAAGGTTCTGTGACGAAACAGCGTAATGCATTGCGTGTGCGTTTGATAACAAAGAAAGTTTCATTACATGAAACATCTTCGTGGACGACGGAGCGTGACCTATGGGAGTGGGTCAGCTGTTCTATTCAGGCTTACTACCGCGAAAATCGTATTTCATAAATCGACGATTTTTCTCTTTCACTCCAACGAAGGCGTAGAGTGAGAGAGACAAATCCTCGAAATATGCTGATTTCGAAGTTCGCGGTAGGGCCGCTGTATACGGTAATGAAGTTTTACCGAGAAAATAATTACAACTGCTATTTGCGATGTGGTAATTATGTACACCCAATCTCCCTATGCCATTTTAGACCCAGTCACAATGGCGACTAAGTAGTATGAGATTTTTTAAATTTGTTACATTTTTTTTCTATGGAATAGGAGGCAAGCGAGCAGACGTAGGTATCGCCCATAGACACTCGCAACACCCGTGGTATACTTGTAACGAACTGTTTATTTGAGACGTTATCTTATGGAATACAGGGTGTTCCACGAGTCACTGAAAACCTTGAACGGGGTGATTTAGTAGGCTATACTGAACAACTTTTAATATGGGGCCAATCACGAAATCTAAAAAAAATTGTCTTTTTCATACATTTTGACCGATTGATCACGACATTTTATATGAAAAAGGCAATTTTTTTTTGAGATTTCTGGGTTAGCTCCATAGTAAAAGTTATTCAGTTTAACCTACCATCACCCGTTTAAGGTTTTCAGTGGCTCGTGGAACACCCTGTATAGGTTAAAATAAATGAAAAGTAATTACGTATCCGAATATGAATATAAATATGAATATCCTCATTACTACGTACGTAAATGAATATGAATATCCTCATTGCTAAGAGTTATAACTTATAAATTTTAATCATCACTTATTTACTAATAACCGAATGATGATTGATTAAGCGATTGCTAAAAATGCTGAATAAGGCTTTCCTAATAATGAGTTTGCAAAAACCACGACTCATTTCCTAGCGTTAATCATTTGATTTCTAGCTTCAAATTTGCAAATAATTACAAAAATGTAATGCCTAATTAGGTGCGCCATGCGAAATGTTTGGCCATAGCTACAATCGGTTTACGTAAGATGTCAAAATGCCAAGATATAGCTGCGGAAATCTAGCCCTAATGTGTTTTCTTAACAGTCGATTGTTTCCCATTTCTGTGTTTCTTATGCAACTACGTAAGTACGTATATTAAGACATTTGGATACAATACTGTATTTATTATATTTATGAAGACATCGGAACAAAAATGTGTATTGTAGACATATTTGTTTGCACAATCACCACCAGAAATTTATAAAGATACCTATTTGTACAAGAAAAATAGGCCTGTGATTGGTCGGACTTTTATCGACAACTGTTGCGGATAAGAATCACTCTCTGATGAAGTAAGCTCGAAAATTATGAAATTTTTGGATGCATTTTTGAGGTCGCGTTAGATTTTCGTGTTTATTTATACATTATATGGTCGCAGTAGAATGCCTAAAATGCTATAAATAATAATATTTTTTTATGGAATCAAGCGAGCAGACGTATCGCCTGATGGTAAACGATCACCGTCGACCATGGACACCCGCAACACCCGTGGTATTTACAAGTGCATTATCGACCTTTAAGATAAGAATACGAGCCCTGATGCATATGTTCTCGTCCAGTTAGACAGTTTTTCGTGATTATCCCGTTCACCCGGGGGAAAAGGTTTAGAGACAAAACCTTCACTATTCAATAGTAGTACTAAAGTAGTTTCTTTGAGTATAAAATACTTACTTACTTAACTTAATAAATCAGAATTAAAAAAAAACTATTTTACGAGAGGTATTTTTTTAATTTTTTTCCACAATTTTTAATTTTGTAAATAATCAATGAATATAAAGAACGCCATTAATATTAAAGACGACATGGTACACCTGGGTGCTTAGCCAAGTTGCCAATCGCTAGCGCTTGCTAGCGCATCGTAGTTTTCCCTCTTTGTCGCACTAATATGAAGGAGTGACAGAGAGGGAAAACTACGATGCGCTAGCAAGCGCTAGCGATTGGCAACTTGGCTAAGCATCCTGATGCACTGCGAATTTTGCGTCAAGCTTATAAGCGCGGAATTACGGTGGTGAACGAAAATATAATTTAGACACTGGTTTGTTAAAATCGATTTATTAAACAACAAAAGCGTACTTCAGATTGTTGTCTCTTGAAATGTAGTACATTAACCATGACTAACGTTCATACAATTTATCATTAGCATAATGTGATCATTTTTAAAATATTCAAAAATTTGTAAAAATTGTTTCAAACTAGACGAACTCCACTGCATCGGGGTTCGTACTACGATCTTTTCTTGAAAATTTGAAGATCGTAACGGTCCGGAAACAACAATATCGTCGTTTGACAACAAAAATTAAGGCACTAAATAAAAAATACCTACTTGAAATGAAGCTCGTATCTCTAGTGTGTGATTAGTGACAGTTCTATAGTGATATTTGGTGATATGCAATTCCGTGGTCTCGGTAATTTATCTATTATATTGTAAAACATCTCCGCTTTACGCAGTGTTATTAATTAGCCCGATCATTTGATGTGCGCGTGAGTTGCGCCACCGGCCTTCTGCCACGCCCGCGCAGCGGTGGGAACGGAATACGCATCTAGATTGTGGGAAATTGTGACGGCAATGTCATGATTGACCCTTAATATCTTTATTAGAGGTTAGTGAGGTTATATTTTTAAAAGATTATAGGCATAAGTGCTGAGATTTTATCTTAATGCCTATGTTTAAGCGTCAAGTTGTGTCTAGCTGGGATTAAAAGAACTTGCCCATTTGAGTTAAAATTCTTTTCGTTGTCTTGTTTCATACCACTTTGTCAAGCTTTTAGTTGCTGTTTCAACTCAATCGTTCGGAGGAAATCAAATTAATTGTACGGTCAATTTATTTATTTGTCAAAATAAATGTTAATACTTGAAAACTATTGGGCTTTTACGAAAATGGGTAATAATACGCATTACTAGGCGTATTATTACCCATTTTCGTAAAAGCCCGGGTCATGGAAAAACACTGTATATTATTTAGATTATGTAGGTAGTATCGGGTTGTTAAGATAATTATCTCGCATTTAATCTTTAATCCCATTGCTCAGAGCAAGCATTCGATTATCTTACTCTTTGCTCTAAATCCTTATTTCCGCTACCGACAGGCGCGGGACAATGCAAATTAACCTGCCACGGGTGCCGTGGCGCAATCTGCGCGGGCGCATTCCTAACGGCTGGATAGCTAGAGGTTCAATGGTCCATTCACGAAATCAATATCTCAACCAATTGTAACCGTAGGCCTCTGTAGAACCATGTCAAAGTGGCAAATAGTAAGATATTTCTTTGATTAATAACGTCACTTCGATAAGGCTCCTGACTGGCCTATGGTTCCAATTGGTATACTGTACTTCCCAGCAATGTACGAAACTGCTAATTCAGAGTAAGAGACAGCCAGAATCGAAAATCAAGCTAATTTATTAATCCTTGTACCAAAATTGTAGATTAAGAAGCCCTAAAAAAGCCTGTTTTTTAGGTAAAAAATAATTCTGATTTTATTTAAAAAAAACATGCTGATATCAAAAGAAATACATAGATTAATAATAATATAATCTATATGTTTCAAGTAGGTATGCTTTTTATTGGTACTTTGGTTATAGTATCTACTAGGCTACATACCTAATAGCATAATATGTATACAGGGTGGTCCAAACCTTGACGTCAAAAAATTTTTTTTAGGTTCCTTACGTCATGGGCTATCAGAATATACCCCATGTAGGTTGGCCGATTTTTTGTAGTTTTCGAGATATGAATTTTTGAAAATTTTTTTTTTGATAAATTTTGGAATGACGAAATTTATTGATAAAAAAAAACTATTGAGTTTTTTTAATATTTTCTTTTTGTAAAAGTATTACTACAAATAAAGCATTTACTGACAAAAATATTAGCGACCTCACTTTGATACAAGTAGGATAAAAAATACCAAATTCAAAATTTTACGTTAAAAATGCATCAAAATAGCATTAATGTACATAAATAAAAAAAATAAAACATATCCCAAGGATTTTTTGGTAATGTAAAGACTGCCCTAGACCTTAAACCTTCGTAAAAGCAAAAATAAAGTGATACTTAATAATGAGGATTTTTTGGAGTAGTCGGACAAATAAACTTAAAAAAGCTTAAAATTTTAAAGTAGTAAAAAATTACTTGAATAACTACACAAATTGAGTTTTCGTGGTATTTTCTGTCTTTGTTTATTGATAAGAACAACAAAACAGACGAAATTTCACTTTATTTTTAAATTCAAAATTTAGATGTTTTTTTTTAAGTTTAAGGTTTAAGGTCTAGGGCAGTGTTTACATTACCAAAAATCCTTGGGATATGTTTTGTTTTTTTTATTTACGTACATTAATGCTATTTTGATGCGTTTTTAGCGTAAAATTTTGATTTTGGTATTTTTTATCCTACTTGTATCAAAGTGAGGACGCTAATTTTTTTGTCAGTAAATGCTTTATTTGTAGTAATACTTTTACAAAAAGAAACTAGTTAAAAAACCCAACAGTTTTTTTTTAATTAATAAATTTCTTCATTCCAGAATTTCTCAAAAAAAATTTTTCAAAAATTCATAACTCGAAAACTACAAAAAATCGGCTAACATACATGGGGTATATTCTGATAGCTCATGACATGAGGAATCTAAAAAAAAATTTTTGGCGTCAAGGTTTGGACCACCCTGTATACAGTACTATAGATACCACATAAGATGGGTAAAATGGATTACCCAACATGATCCTTCCTAATGTGTACTTCGGCCTTTATAATAAGCTCAAATATTAAGGATCTATTAAAATGGTTGGCCTGCGCATGCACATTCGACTCGCAACGAATGGAATATAAGACGACGACAGACAGTGACACTCAGTCGTGACTGTCGCAACCGCTCGGTGGTCTAAGGCAGGGCAGAATTTCAGACATTTGACTCATGGACTAGGAAACCTCTATGAATGTAAATGGAAAACAATGACTACTTACTGCGTATTAGCATAAGTACACTGTCAATGAGATAGCCTATTTAAAAATACATTTTAGTTTTCATCGCGGACAACAATTATATCGGCACAGTGTATATTCCACTTATTTTTCTGAATTTTTCCGTTATTAAAGATATTCCTGAATTTAGGTGTATCAAATAAAGCAATTTTTTGAGTCAGTAACATTAGGGTAAAAAAGAGACTGTGTGATTCTCTCTTTCTGTTCCTTAGTAAGTAAAACC
>JALPQI010007248.1:0-52683 GCA_025490895.1 Thaumatotibia leucotreta | reverse complement strand
TTCAAGTACTATTAAAAGGACTACTTAAGTTGGCAAAAAATTACACGTCATATTGGCTAGGGGGGTCCAGAAAATATCACCAAATATCACCATGGGGGGTGGGGCTAAAACAGGCCAAAATTGTATGACGTGATTAAAGGACAAGCCATTAGTGCGACAAAGACGAGTAAGCAATACCGATTGGCAACTTGTCTAAACCCAGGTTATCTTTACGCTCCGTCGCCAAACCCTTAAACTCTATCACAACGGAATACAGTTGACACTCACTTGGCTAACCCTTTAGGAGCGCCCGCGGCCCATCGGCTGACAAGCAAAACTCACTATAAAAACTGTCACTACTCTTCGCAACCTCTTATGTCATTATTGAATCAGAACTGAGATACGATCTCTATTTCAAGTAGGTATTTGTTACTTAGTGAGTTTTGGTTGTCAACCGACGATGTTAGTGCGATAAAGACGAGTAAGCCTTAGCGATTGGCAACTTGTCTAAACCCAGGTTATCTTTACGCTCCGTCGCCAAACCCTTAAACTCTATCACAACGGAATACAGTTGACACTCACTTGGCTAACCCTTTAGGAGCGCCCGCGGCCCACGTGTCGGGCTCGGAGGCGCCGAGGCCCAGTAAGATGGCCTCTTCGCCGAGGAGGTCGGGCGTCAGGTAGGCCTCCGGCCATTCTGTCGCTCCGGCGTCGTCCGATGCACTGAAATTATATTTAGGACTGATTTTTCAATTGCCAGTTAACAGTATCTGTCAGTTAAACGCTAGCTCGATCCTGTTTTGACTGAAGACTTTAGAAAAGGATAGTTATAATTTTAACTAAACGTAGTTTATCTGACTATTGAAAAATCAGCCCTTAGCGTATCAACTTTCTGTTTTAGATGTAATCAGGGGTCGGATATCGGTTTTTTCTCCATACAAAAGAACTGTTCTAATTTCGTTTATTTTCGTCATTAAGAACATTGAGTACTACGTAAAGAATGTAAACTATTTTGAAATATTGTACTACATTATTTCGAGATTTAAAAAAACCAGGTTCAATCCCTGCATGTAATACTGGTTTTTTTAAATCATCATTATCATCATCATCCAATGATAAGCCTCTTCTATTAACTATGCGTATAAACGCATTAGGAGATAAATGCCCATAATCGCCAAGCTGGGCAAGCGGATTGGCGATCGCAGTAATGTGTCTATGATGACGCTGCTGCCCATCATCAATCTTTTATCAAATAGTGGTCGATGATACTTCAATCCCTTAGTCAACTCTTACGACACCCGCAGGAGGAGTTGGGGTGGTGACAAATGTATTCTTACTGCCGTCACCACACGGCTGGTTTTTTTTAAATGGGAACATTAAATTGCATTATCGATGGCTGTTACATCGCGCGGTATGGTAATTGTATACAATATAACGCAGTTAATTCCATCGACAATAGTCCCTTTTTCCAGATAACATCATATTTGAATGCCATCCACCAAGGATATAAAATGAGATGATTAGTACATTACTATAGAGGACGGGAAACGAGGAATAACAGGAGAACATAGGAATACGCGGCCTGTAACCCTGTTTCTCGCCGAGATTTGTATAGTGCTTTTCTCAAACTTGCCATGAAATAAAACGAACTGATTTCGCCGAACCATACTATTTGATTTGTAAATAAACCAATAGTACAGTATCGTACAACATTAAAAAAAAACATTCGCGCCTAACTTTTTTTTTAATCTGTTTGAGGTATCCTTTTACCTGGTGGTATAGACATTAGTTCTTAGGTTATTTTTTTTTCTGTGGCTGAATGTCAAGACCTAGTTGTACAATTTGACGTTTCAAAACAAAAGACAGTTTGTTTGCAGTCCTAGGTGTGAAATAAATACATGAAATCTCTTTACATATCATCTTAGCACATGACACCGGATACATAGTATTTCCGGGTTTAATTTAACGTAAGTAACATCAACATTCCGTAGCAAGTTTGAGAAAAAGAGGATTCACACATCGTTTAATAGTACATTACTATAGAGGACGGGAAACGAAGGGTTACAGGCCAAGTAGATATATCTGGCCGAAGGAACTATACTACTATATTCCTATATAGTTGAGTAGTATTCCTATACGCGGCCTGTAACCCTGTTTCTCGCCGAGATTTGTATAGTGCTTTTCTCAAACTTGCCATGAAATAAAACGAACTGATTTCGCCGAACCATACTATTTGATTTGTAAATAAACCAATAGTATAGTATCGTACAACATAAAAAAAAACATCGCGCCTAACTTTTTTTTTAATCTGTTTGAGGTATCCTTTTACCTGTTGGTATAGACATTAGTTCTTAGGTTATTTTTTTTTCTGTGGCTGAATGTCAAGACCTAGTGTCACAATTTGACGTTTCAAAACAAAAGACAGTTTGTTTGCAGTCCTAGGTGTGAAATAAATACATGAAATCTCTTTACATATCATCTTAGCATATGAAACCGGATACATAGTATTTCCGGGCTTAATTTAAAGTAAGTAACATCAACATTCCGTAGCAAGTTTGAGAAAAATAAAGACGCTGTACGGGCGAAACAGCGCACGCACGCATATAGCCCTGGGGGCTACCAGGGACCGATCAACCTCTTCCTAGGCAAAAGTCGTTGAACGGCTTAGCCAATCATTGAATAGCCCAAATCACATGGCTAACGGCCCGGCCACGACATTGGTCTAAGGCGACCAGCGGCGAGCAAATCCATGAGTTGGAGCGGGATGCCGATATGTGTACGAGAGGGAGCATCATACGTTTTCCGCTAAGCCGGTCGCCGTAGACCGATGTCGTGGCCGCGGCGTGACATTTTGAATTGCTTTCCCTTATTACGAGTAGATAGGTTACTTCACTTGGCTATCGGCATTGTCAAAGCGTGTCGACCTGCCGCCATACCGCGCTAAACACCATAGAGTATATTGAATAGTAGTGTATAGAGTTATCAGTCAAGGTTTTTGCTTGCAGCGCCATCTATTGATGATTCCCGGCAACTTTTCTCATATATATACATGTATTATATATATATATATATATATACACACATATATGTATAGGTATATATATAGCTTTGTAGATTGGTAACCTTTGAAATAATGGACAAACAAAACCAGATCACATCAAGTGTGAACTTGCCACGCATTTCTCATTTGGAATCAGCTGAAGAAGTTCACACATTATGTGACCTAGTTCTGTTCGCCCGAACTAGGATCGAGAAACAATAAAACAAAAAAAATATGTCACTTTCAAGTTTTATTTTTACACTAGCCTTATCCATAAAGTTTTTAGGTACTAACTTATTAAGCATCTGTATCATATATTATTTGCTATCAGTTTGATTGAAGTTGAATTAAAAAAACAGTAGCCGCATTGCACAGTTTTTTAATGTCGGCGAACGGAGCTCGTGGGACATTTCCATCTTGAAACGGTTTTTGCGAATGGCTTCCAATTTGCATATATATGTATATGCGTTTTGAGTAACATTAAAATGCTCACGCATTTTACCACAATTAGGCAAACAACACATTTAACCGCATCGCACCATTTTTACAAAAATCCAATCCATGTACAGTACATACATGGAAAAGCACAATTATAGGAGTCCAGAACAAGCACAGTCGTTATATGAAATCACTAAAATAATATCGTTTCGATGCACTTCCAGTTCAAGCATCGAAGACAACCAAAGCGAAAATTTAATTATGGCCGACCTTGCAAAAACATTCCGTTCATTCAATATATTTTTTAAATGCATCTAAAATATTTGTAGCTAAAGAATTCAAATTGGACAAAAGTAAAAATACAAGTATAGCTAAATTAATATTACATTTCTCTATGTATGAAACAAAAATATTTTGAGAGCCAAGTAATGAAAAAAAACGAATACTTTGTCATTTCTTTCGTTTTGTTAACTGCGCGTAACGGAAAAGAAAATAGTGGCTGTACAGATAACACAAGATCTTGAAATTGATATCAACGCCCTCTAACGTTAATTTCCGGAAGCATATCCGATGACGTCATGAGTACATCAAATTCACTACTTCAACTAAGTGAAAACACCGTGCTAAACACCTACAACGTGAACTGCCGAGCGACAATAAGTAAATATTGGTCTTATTTTTATACAGGCAAGGATCAAAATGGCTTTTCAAGCGTTATAAGGGAAAGAGGTAAGCAGTTCGAACGAATTTTTAAGCGCTTAGCAAAGAGCTATTAGCTATCCGCTTAGTATATGGATATCCGTATTAAAAGTCGTTTAAAAAGCTTTATGAAGGGGTTTTAAGCTGGAACGGCTTTGGTTAGCAAATTCGAACGAAATACCCTTTCAAAAACCCTCGAAGGGGATACCGGACTGGTCCCTGGGGGCTACCACGGTCTACTAAAGCGATTAAGTTTAGGGCCTACTATAAAACGCTATGTATCAGTTCCATAGAACCGTCAAAAACGGACAAGAAGTGGACAACAAGTGTAGTGGAGGTTCTCAGCCAACGTAATGACATTTTTTTATACATTTTAAATCACGATAACTTACTTGCTTTGGTCGTGTTTATGGTCAGAGTCCTTGTCGTCATTGCACACGTGGCTGGTGCTGAAATAAGACGAAAAGTAAGTAACTTTCTAGCTTGTTTCGGTAGATATGGCAACACAGAAATCCTTTCCATATCATTGTATTCCATCTCAGTGAATTTTGTGAGCAAAACATACTTTGGACGTATTTTTACTGAACCATTAGATATTCAAATTATTGATTAGAAACCTTTACAAACTATATAACTTGTGTTTTAATATTATTTTCTCATGCAAATATAAAAACACGATTGGAAATAAATAACCTGAATGTACTAAGTACATATTCTGTAATTCAAATTTACATTTCAATTCTCAAAGAATCTGCCAAAAATATGTCCGAATAATACTAAACAAAAATTATATATCAAGTGATTGTCTATCCACGATTTTTGAAACATATTTTTCATTTCCAAATTCTTCAAACAAGGTACAAGTGTGTAACTTTCTTAGTATTTTTATTTTACTCGTATTTATTAACTATCATTACTACTATGTCTGTGCTAAGATTTAGTTAAGGTATTCGATTTTGTTAGTCCACTTTCTATATCCTCGTAAGGTCCACCATAATAGTTACTTTTCCTATTTTTAATTTGAACCTTGTTCTACTTATATGTAAATTGGTAAAAATTTCGTTTGTTTCAAAAAGCAATGAAGCAAAAGAAATTCTACTTTAATTGGTTCATGAAAGATTGTAATTGGATTGGAACAACTTTGTACATTATAATGTACATTGGGTCTTACGAGGTTATAATAAAGTTACAAGTTTCTGTGTTGCCATAAGAAAAATAACGCAAAATGCAAACGGGGTCAATCTCAACCGACGTGACACGTGACATTAGGTTATGGTCTTATGGTTTAACAGCTCCTGCAAAGCTGCAACTTTATCGTAACAAACCAATCACAAAACACGGTCTGCAAAGCCTAAATAATAAAAAAGAAGCCATTGTCAGTACAAAAAAATCACTTCCACAGTTTGAATGAAAAAATCATGCAGATTTGTAAAAAAAAGGTGTAATATACACGTACTTAATACTGAACAGTTTGAAATTGATAGTGTGTCCGTATTATGATTGGGACGTCCAGGCAGAGTATTATTTTTTTTTATCGTATCCGTATTTTACGACGACTACAAAGAGCCACAGATAGAGAAAACTATTATACGTTATAGCTATTGGGAACTTGGCTCTCAGTTGTAACTGGGTCAAAATTATTTTCGTTGTCTTGTTTCATACCACTCTGTCACACTTCTAGTTGCTGTCTCGACTCAGTATATAAAAAAAATCCGGTGCACTTGTATTTTTTTTCACGCTAGATTTTAATGAATACATCAGAAATTGAAAATAAAACATCATCTCATACAAAAATCACCCCTGCGTCACGTTTTTTAGGGACACAAATTAAGACAACGAAAATAATTTTGCCAACTAAGCAACATCGTTCGGATTAATACACGGCAAAATTGCGGACAGTGGCTCAAAAACCCCAGTTAGTAGCTGTTTGTAATGATGCTACCCACATTTCAGTACTCACTAGTCACAATTTTGTTTAATTAACATTAACAAACTATCCTTTAATAAAATAAATGTGTAAAAATATTTTTCGTTAATTATTGATAGAGTTCTGTTAACTTTTCAGTACGACTAAAAACTATAGTGTACTAAATTGATTCTAATTCCGTTTAGCATTTTTTTTTTGTTTAGTATGATTATTAAAACCGCAAAAAATTTTCATTGAGTGTGCCCGTATCGCCACCAATGCAAAATTACGCCACGCAGATTAGAGCTTGCATTTGAATGAGACTCACACCGGAAAACCTAATCAGACCTTCGTCTGATTTATCAGACAAGACAAGATAAGACTACGGCGGTAAAAAGGTTAAGAATCAAAATTAAATCTGCCTGAACGTACCTCCGCAACAGACAACCTAAAGTCCTCAGCGAAAACAAATCGAAACAAAAACATTTTAACGAACTACGACAACAATTTCGACCAGAAACTACCTCAAGAGAAAGATACACAAGTAAGGCGTTGTGGATGAACCATCTAGAAGATCTTGGTAATGTGTATGGCGTACTGATATGTTACGAAAATATCTCAAATTATAAAAAGCTTTGATTGTTACTACGTAGATGTTTTACATAATCAACTATATGATACTCCGAACGTCTTTTTTATTGACATGAGAATTGTAGACAATGTTGTATTTTGCGTTAAAAACATTTAATTAGCAAACTAAACTCACATTGATAAAACCTTAAAACAAAACACCTAAAAACATAAAAAACAACCGAAAAATCAAATCGCGCAACCAGGATCGCATAACGTCGCCGAAGTATCGAGAGAGAAACGAAACGATGACTCATGGCATGTGTGATGAGAGAGTAAGAGAGAGACAGCTCGATGTCGCAGCATTCCCGCACTTACTGCACGCCGAGCTTCGTCGCCACGCGGCGCCACGGCGAGTAACATCCCGATTGCTTCTTGCTAGTCGCGAAAAAACACACGCATAAGAAAAGAGGGTCTCTTTTCCGGTGGACGGCGGTTGCGCTGTTTCGGTTCTATTGTCTGCGCGTTTAGCTGGCTTGACAGCGACGCGGGTGGAAAAACTGAAGTGGCGTTTTTGAATTACAACTAACGTAGTCACGCGACTCGTACGGTTCGATTGCAAATTTTTACATAGTTAAGGCCAAAACAAAGTTTACGATCGCGTCAATTGTGTTACGTAAGTTAGTGATACAAACTGTATTCTCTGTCCAAAGCTTTGGCAGTAGAAAAAGATGGTTTTAAAAAATGTAGTGCGTTTTGTGGATCGCACACGACAAAATTTGAATTTGTTGCCCTTTTTCACTCTTAAAAGTTGTTACACAAAATTTAACTTCGTAACACAAAAATAAAGACATTAAATTTTGTTTTAATTTCAATTTTGGCTTCAACTATGTATATAAATTTCTCCAACCGTCCCATATTAAAACGTTTGGCGAGCCGAGTTACTCACGTAATTTAAGCTGATGGTTCCGCGACATGTTTTGACCCGTTAAGAGGATCCTCATCAGGAGTACCATCGGCCAAAGCCCGATGTCTCCTGCGGACTTGGGCCCTGCTAGAATCTGAATTTAATGAGTCGAAACATGTGCAGACATCGGGTTAAATTACGCGAGCAGCCCGATTCGCTAAATATTTTAATATGACTTGTTTGAATTGATTAAACCGGTCATGTGTTTTTGGTAATATTCACCCAAAACAGTCAAAGCAAGCTTTTAATGGCACCTCAACTTTTCCACTTTTGAATGATTTTCTTTATAAGAAGACATTCCGTTTTTCGACACAATCAACTAATATAATAAAAAGAAACATAACTAGCATATAGAACAACATAAAGTGGCAAATTGAGCAAACAAAAATTAAGAAGAAGAATCGAAAATATAACAAAATGGCTGAAAACTAGCAATGGAACAAGGCATTCAAAATAAAAGTGTATATATATTGAAAGAGTGTATATACTGAAGATTATTTTTAATAAAATATATCACAGTGTCACATACTTGTGTATCTTCTTATAATTAAATCACTGTCATGGCGGACACTGCCAATGTCGACTATCCAGCAACTAAACATTTCTTTGCATGTGTCATTAATACAAATAAAATAGCCATTAAGAAAACTTGAGGACATGTAAACAATAAAACGACATCATTTAGGTTTCAAAATAGTACCCAAGTTTTGTTAAAGGTTATATAACAAAGTTAACAAACCCTGCACATTATTGCACGCAAAACAAATTGATAATGCATAGCGTAAAATGGCGCGCGTCGGGCTGTTCGCTGTGGCCAAAGTCCTTGCAACAATGAAAAATAAAGCCGCAAAATATATTCTACACAAAACCGCTTATACCTCCGCGCCCGTCAAATGGCCGGAGGTATTAATTAAAAAATAAAAGTTTTATTCTTCATTTTATTTATTCGACGTTAATGTGCCAGTGTTAAAACTGAGTTCGAATTTTGAATTTAGAAGTGCCTGAATTAAATGATTTTGTTTTTTTTTTTTTACACACCTGCTAGGGTTTTGGGACTGGCTAGAGACAGAACTCCTCTTGCTACTTTTACCACTTGCTGCGCTCAGGGATTTCCCAACTGAAGTCTGGAAAGTAATTTATGAACCTTAATACTGGTACAACTGACATTAAAGTAGAGGCATCGTAAGAAGTCGTTTTTGACGTTTGTTTGCACATGAAGTTCTGTAAATGTTCACAGATAGTATAATGGAGCAAATGTCAAACTTCATTGTTGCCTGTACGGAATAGTGATGTTACTACTGTTGCTGCAATTTACCGATACGTCAATCGAAATAAATAAGTAAACCTTTTTTTATGGAGGTACGAATAATTGCTATAATAGTAGGTACGCACATATCGTCAGTTGTAATATGAATTAATGTAACCACCAAATGACGACTTTTCAGTAGGGCCATAAAACGAAATGGACATTTATAAAGTAAGATGTATCTTTTTAGTTAATTATCCTATTGAAATGATGTTTATCTTGTTTGTTTTATTTTTGAGAGGTCTATTTGACAGACAGTTACTAACTGCGACCACACTTATAGTTCAGGAAATGGCTGGTGCTTACGTTAAATATTTTCAAAAAAATTTGGAGATACGTTAACAAATCAATGAAAATCATCAAAAGTGGAAATTCGGAATTTAGTGTAACTCACAAATTGAAACCGAATTGCTTATGAGCCATACAATGCAGACGGCGCTTACAGCAGTGACGTTTATAAAAATATGGTGAGTACATTAGGAAAGACATGTTTTGTACTTACAAATTCGTACTTACGTTAAAATATTGTCTATGATTTTTGGAAACCTTTACATACGTTAATAAAAAAAATAGAAACCTAATAAAATGGCAAAGTTTTTGTTAACGTATTCGACTTTTTTTTCTAGATATCAATATTTTATATACACCGTTCGATAGAGCAGGAAATTTGCAGTCGAACGGTATACTTAACTCAATTTCGTCAGCCCGTGTGCCCGGTGGATACGCGGCTTTACAGACTGTGTTGAACTTGACAACCCGATAAATGTCAAAATTGTTGTAAAATCACGTACCTATAATTTTATTTTTCGCATAACAATAATTTATGGACCACTACGTTATTTATCACCTAGATGTGCTCTGATTTTAATACATGGTTTTAGTGAGTTTATATACTGTATATACAGCATTTCTCTATATGACGTCTCCGGCACCAACATTTCGATGCCTGCTAATGATTCTAAGTAAGATTACCAAACACTTTTTTAATTCGGATTACCTAACACTTTTTTAATGGCAAGTACCTACCAGATCTAACGCCCTTTCGCACTTGACTGAAAATTTTACGACGATAAAATCGAGCGTTTCACAACACTATTGTGAGCTGTCAAAAACTACTTCTTACGATGCCTCTACTTTATGTGCACTTTATTCACATGATAATATGGGGCACCAATGGTCAATTTGCTAGCGTTTACACGAGATTTTAAATTGGGTAACGGCTTGAACATTGAATTATCATATTGCATACCTTTGAAGATTTTGGTTTGTTGCATTCAACAATGTAGTCTTTACACACGCTTTGGTGTACTGTCATGGTGCAATCTGAAAATAATGAAATGAGCATTATTAGCTAATTTCTCAGAAAATGGTATAAGTTTTTAAGCTGAGCTTGAGCTTAAGCATCCGATATTTCGGCATTACGAAACAAGCGACTTAGAAAGACGGTAGATCGCTACGGTGTGTGGGTAGACCACAACCGTGTCATATAGTTCATATTTAAAAAATCGGTTTGCTCGAGTTGTGTTCATGTTTTGCTCTCAATATATCCACACACCGTCCACAAAATGTGACATATCGTGACAGGGGGGAGGGAAGAGTTCTATGTTTGTGACGTCACAATCTCATATACATGAATAAATAAACATAAAAGAATAGAAAATTCAAAATCCTTGGACCGAAGAAAAACAAGTTAATTTTCTCTTCGTTATTTTACAAATCATTTTAAGCAATCCTAATAAAATTTTACTTTCAAAGTGATGTTGTAATTTTTACCTTCTTTAACTGAAAAACTACATGTTACGTCACACTAAGGGAGGAGTGTGTAGTTAATTGTGACGAAGGGGAGGGACGGGTGAAAAAATCATAAAATTGGTGTGACGTAATGAATGGATGATCCCTATGATTTGTATAGCAAGCTTCTTCCACGCAAGGCTATTTATTGCCTGCTAAGTCCTGTCTTCTTAGAGACCATTTATTGTAGTTATTGTGTACGTACGCTCGTAGTAGAAGGCGGGTTTGTCGGTAAGGGTGCGACCACACCAGTCGCAATCAGCGGCCGAGGTCGCCGCCTGCCACGCATGCGCTGCCTTACGAGATTTGTATAGCATGCACCTTCCAAGACACTTATTGTAGTTATTGTGTACGTACGCTCGCAGTAGAAGGCGGGTTTGTCGGTAAGGGTGCGACCACACCAGTCGCAATCAGCGGCCGAGGTCGCCGCCTGCCACGCATGCGCTGCCTTACGAGATTTGTATAGCATGCACCTTCCAAGACACTTATTGTAGTTATTGTGTACGTACGCTCGCAGTAGAAGGCGGGTTTGTCTGTAAGGGTGCGGCCACACCAGTCACAATCAGCGGCCGAGGTCGCCGCCTGCCACGCATGCGCTGCCTTACGAGATTTGTCCTGTAAACAATAAATATAAGTGTAAACTCATGGCTATACCTAGATATTTTTCTAGCAGACGAGCACAATTGTTATCGATAAGTACACCCCATAATATGCCTGCCATATATTAAAATAATGTAATTTTTTTTTGTTCATAATAGGCAGACGTTTGACCACGATCATACCTGCTGGTAAGTGATGATGCAGTCTACGGTGGAGCACGCTTACCTATGAGATACCTATTCACACCTTACCTTGAAGATATTCAGATTGTAAAAATATCTATACAAATCTTTAGGTACTTTTTGTAATCTGTATACCATCGGGGTAAACATTTTGATCATTATAAATGGTAAACTTTTTATAATTCCTTAATTATATGAATAATGGTATTTCATGTGTATTTACAGATGTTCAGTAACTACTAAGAGAGGTGGTAGTATGAAATATGTCAAACCTTCTTTTTCCTGAAAAATAAGCTGCCTCTTTTCCGTCTCTTTTCCGCATGATGGTCATACGCCGCTCTGTGGAACAAAATACGAATGAATATTTCTACAGATAACAGGATAATATCTTTAGACCTATTATGGAATTATCGGTGTTTACCTACAATTATATCATCAGTAATTATTTGTCTAGTAAAATCATGCCACAGTAAAAAACAAAAACGATTCAGAAAAGTGTGAAAACAAACGAAAACAATAGCAAAGCTTGTGCTTTAACATGCCAATAGAAAAACATTGCACTTGACTTTATTTTTCAGAAATATGATGTCACAGACATACCTTAAAAATCTGGAGTCTTTTGTAGTCCTCATTACTACGATTTAAGGATATCCGAGATGTTTTCATGTCTCAGTCGCACCTCCGTCGGTCAAACTGACAGCGAACGAGACAACATTACTATATTTGCTAAGTTCTACTCACTAAATGACCCAACTTTGCACCCTCAAGTGGTTTCTGTGTGAATGGATTGTCCTCCCTGGTAGCTGTCTTCGTCACTCCGTCGCACTCGCACCCCCGCCGCTCAAGCTAACATCGAACGAGACAAAAGTTCTACTCGTTGGCTTGGTACAGTTCTACTCACTGCTCTAAGAACGCCAATCTATGCAGCCCCAAATGCTCTTGATGTGTGTTGTTTCTTCTCCCTGGCAACTGCGCTGTGGCACCGACAGTCGCCGCTGACGTGTCTTCGTCGCTCTCCGTCTCACTCGCACCTCCGCCGGACAAACTAACATCGAGCGAAACAACAATACAGTACCACCACAAAATACGAACGATAATAAAATCGTATCAATGGATGTCGTTATTTGTGATTTTACTGTTCATTGTACAACTATCGTCATTGTAAGCACATTTATTTTTGTGTACAGCGTTAAATCTAATACGGGCGACAGATTAAACCATGCATAGGCTTTTAGTGTAATCGTAGAGGTTTTTAATTTACATTGAATTATGACCCCACAATAAATTATTGAAGATTTTCTGAGCAGTAATGTACCTATCTGTAACCTATATGTATGTTATGACATTTGAAGGGTCCACGAAAAGAAAATGTCTAGTCAATTCAAATTACAGAAGGAAAACCCACCTTACCTTTAACAGAATAAGGTGTGAATTTGCCCTGATTTTTTAAGCACTGGACATGATTTTTCCGTGGACCCTTCATTTGATCTTGAAATGACCTGTCAACGAGCATTTCATTTTCTTCTTCTTAGTCGGCATCTTCATTTCTGAAGGTCGTGTCTAGCTTGAAGGGTTTGTTGCTTGATGCACCATGCTCTTCCAAGCGGGTCTGTCCTCGGCGATCCTCAGAGCTTTAGAGATAGACAAGCCGGTGATTGATTTTATCAGGTCCGACCATCGGGTTGGCGATCGGCCGCGGGCTCTTTTTCCATCTACCTGACCAACTACCATCAATTTCTCTAGACTGTCGGGGTCTCTACGGGCTACATGTCCAAAATACTTGAGGATTCTCTGGAAGCAGATACTGGACAAGCGTGTGGTTACTCCGAGCTCTTTGAGGATGGACAAGTTGGTGCGACGCGCGGTCCATGGTATTCGCAGCATACGCCTCCAACACCACATTTCAAATGCGTCAATTTTCGCTCTGTCTTTCTGCTTTATTGTCCAGGATTCAGCGCCGTAGAAGAAGATTGAGAAGACCAACGCACGCACTAGTCTGACTTTTGTTTTACGGGATATGTTGCGGTCTTTCCATATCTTAGTCAGTTTAGTCATCGCTGATTTGGACATTTGGATTCTCCTGACAATCTCTTTCTCAGTTCCTCCTTTGCTACTAAGAAGAGAGCCTAAGTAAACAAACTGATCCACAAATTCTATGCCTCTGAGCTCGTTTGAATGAGTTAGGGTGCCCGGTCTGTCTACAACCATCACCTTGGTCTTCGATTTGTTGATAGTAAGGCCAACTAACTCACTTTCCCTCTCCACTCTTGAAATCAGCTCAGCCAGTTTACACTTGGTTGACGCAAATAAAGTGGTGTCATCTGCATATCTCAGATTGCTGATTTTTCTACCGCCAACAGATACTCCACCTTCCCAATCCTCCAAGGCTCGTCTCATAATATATTCTCCGTAGATGTTAAAAAGAATTGGGGATAATATACAACCTTGTCTGACTCCTTTCTGCGGCTTAAAAGGTTTCGACATGACATTGTTGACCCTTACGACTGTATTTCCGCCCTGGTAGAGGTTTGCGATGAGAACCACCAGGTGTTTAGGTACTCCCATTTCCATTAAGATGCTCCATAAGCAATCCCACCGAACGCAGTCAAAGGCTTTTGAGTAGTCAACAAAACACATCAGGATTGGAACGTTGAACTCGCGACATTTTTCTATAATCTGCCTTATATTCGCAATCTGTTCCCTAGTCCCTCGTCCCTTCACGAAACCCGCTTGCTCTGCTGGAATCTGCCATTGTAGAAAAGATTTAAGGCGTTCGTTGATTACGTAGAGCAAAATCTTACTGGCATGAGAAATCAGCGCCACGGTCCTGTAGTTTCCACAGGTCTTTGTCGAGCCTTTTTTGTGCAGCGGTATTAGAGTGGATTCTTGCCAATCGATGACCCATTCCCCAGTTTTCCATATACGGTTGCAAAGACTTTGTAGCAGGCAAACACCGCTATCCCCGATGAGTTTCAAGTCTTCAGCAAATATACAGTCACTCCCAACTGATTTGTTAGATTTAAGCTTCTTTATAGCCAACTCAATTTCCGACTTCAAAATATCTGGTTCTAACGGAACATCAGTCAGGCTATGATGAGGGTTTATTGACGCCGCAGCCGTATCTGCGTACAAATCTTCGCAATAACCCCTCCACCTGTCAACTACTTCATCAATCCTAGTGAGCAAACTTCCGCCAGCATCTTCCAAAGCCCATGACTTTGCCTTAAAATCTCGTGTTATGCATTTTATTTTCCCGAAAAGATCTCGGGTATGCATCTTCTGGGCGTTATCCTCAACTTCAGCACACAAATTGTTGTAGTACTGATTTTTATCCGCCCTGCATCGACGCTGTATTTCCGCCGAGAGAGCTTTATATCGCGCATGACTGTTACCGCTTGAGACAGTTTTTAGTAGTTCCTTTCTTTCGTTAATAACGTCCCATGTCCCGTTAGATAACCACGAGCTGCGGGGTAAGTCGTGCATAGCAACCTGGCTTTCTTTATGAGTAACGAGCAACAATTTTTTGATACTCTCCCAGTTCTCATTAATAGTCATTTCGTTATCCGTTTGTACTTCCGCTGTTATGTTTTGCTGAAATCGTTCTCTGAAATTAATTTGCTCTCTAGGTGTGAGCCTGCGGGTTTGCTTATGGACAAGTCGGTGGCATTTCTTAAGCTTGATTAACATCTTTGCAACTAGCAGCTGGTGATCCGTGCCGCAGTCGGCACCTGGGTAAGTTTTGGTGTTAATTATACTCGATTTCCACCTCTTTGGCACAGCAATATAATCGATTTGGTTTCTCGACCTGTCTCCTGGCGATACCCATGTGTAAAGTCTTCGAGGATGCTGCTGAAACCAGGTGTTCATTATGGACAAAGAATTGGCCGCGCAGAATTGTAACCAGCGTTCTCCCCTCTCATTACGTTCGCCCAGTCCAAAACGTCCAACAAAGTCCCTCAAATGAGAGTCATACGCGGTGCATCCAACTTTCGCATTCATGTCTCCTATCAATACGTTCACTTCTCTCCGAGGTAGTGAGTTATATGTATCGTCTAACTGATTATAGAACGCTTCGATATCTGCATCACTAGCAGCGCTAGTAGGAGCGTATACCTGTATTATGTTCATGCGACATGGTTTTGTATTGATTTGCAGGGTTATTATACGATCGCTAACCGGATTGTATCCGAGTACACACTTCTCGATTTGAGGCGACACAGATATCGCCACGCCTTTGCTGCTCTCATTATCCGGACCAGAAAAGTAGACAGTATGCCCTCTAGCTGTTTTGTAAAAGCCCGAGCCTCTCATATGAGTCTCGCTGAGACCTAGAATATCCAACTTGTATGCCTCCTGTTCTTTGTCAATCATTTCCTTCTTCACAACTTGAATCATGCCACGGACATTCCACGTTGCAAGAGTAATCATCTTTCTCAGCGATCGCTGGTCCATTGATACCACCATGGAATCACCAGTAGCAATATTTCCACACTGTAGTAGCCAACTTTTAAAATAAATAGATAATTTTGCTATTACAATGACGGTAGTCAAAATGTGCAAATTAAAGTACCAGTTTGATTCTGGTTTCAGTGCTAAGACATCGCAAAGCAAAACAGTGCGGACCAAAATAAAACATGTACAATTTGGACATGCACAAAACAGTCTTGAAAAGGAATACATTCTCCAGTATTACTAATCAAGATAAAAAGTAAACTCACATGCACAAGAAATTTAGATAACATGTAAAATTGTAAATAAGCTAAAATCAAAACTTTTATTGTTCATTTAGCTTGGTAAAAAACATATAAATTAGTGCAAAATATACTTGTTTTTTGAAGAAGTTGCGAATGATGTAACAACCTTGTATGCAAAATGTGTGTTATTGCCAATGTACGTCATTAATTACTTCATTTTTTGTGTTATTTAACCAACTCTTACCAAAAGATTATCTTGAATCATTAAAACAATAACATAAAGCTAGAATATGGATATTAATTTGAATGGTTTGTTTATATTGTTCGCAACTTCGAAAAGCCAAAATATCAATGTGTCAAAATATCTGGACTGAAATTTCCGTAGTTTTAAACTAGATAATTGTTTCCAGATTTATACCAGTTGTAAATAATTAAAACAATTTAAAACTAGTTAGTCAGTAAAAGCACGAGTGCTCGACGCCGTACGAGATGGGCACCTTAACACATGTCAAACATTAAATTCGAATATTGAAAAGTTTTAGACGTTCAAATACTACCTCTATATTATAACTTTTACATAACTCCCGATGCCGATTACTAGCGCAGTTTCGAGCACTGCCACTTCTACCTTATCAGATGTTGACCTGTTGAGTATGATTAACAGGTTTTCGTAGGGCACCGGCAGAATATGCCTAAACTGCGCACCCCCCCTTTAAAGGACACCCAATTAGCGTGAGACGAATAAACCATAATTGCAGTCAGTTTACAATATCTTTTAGGATTTCAACTTTATCGGCGCTTTTATATTATAATATCGCTTATAGTTTATAACATTAACACAAAAACCGAGTTTTATTCTTGGGTTTAGCAGCCTTACCGAACAAGAGGTGCCTTTCCCCACGAATGAAGTAAATATGTAAATATGTATGTATGATTTAGGTGGTGTACTAGCAGGACCTAAGAATACTCCATGCTTAATATCAGCTCTAGATCTTCTTTTGTTTCAGAGTTATTCAAGATAATGTAAAATATACAGGGTGTCGTTGAAAGTGGCATATTTCGTAAACTGTTCAAGTTAGATCAACCAAACAAAATTGTGTTTGATAACAATAAAATAAACTACAAAATGCATATTTTTAACCTGCATCTTGTCCTTATTTTTCATAACAAAAAAAGGTTTCTTGTTTTTTTTTTCCATATTTTTTTTTATTTCACGCGGAGGTACACCTACAAAAAAAATATGCATACATAGCCACTAATGTCCACTGTATACATAAATAAAAATATTTCCGTAAATCATCGTGCGTCATGCCAAAAAAAATTTTTTTTCAGAAGTAGTCGTTACTGGCATACAAATAAAGTACCAGTGCAGTGTGAACATAAGTTAGGGCTTGTGCATAAATCACGCGAGGTCCTATAGGGGGGGAGGGGGTCCAAGAAAACATCACGAAAGATCACGGTAGGGGAGGGGGGGGGGTACAAGGAGACCTCACGTGTATTTTTTTACGATGAACAAACTAAGAAATATTGTCAATTTCGGCTAGCGAACGTAAAAAGTTGAATGAAAAAAATACACGTGAGACTGCTGGGGGGGGGGGGGGGGGGGGCTAGCCAAGAAACTCACCAAACATCACCATGGGGGAGGGGGGGGGTCAAAAAGTAGCCAAAAAAACATCACATGATTTATGCATGAGCCCTTAGTGTGTAGGTATACAATCTCTCGACACTTACCGCACAAAATATCATTGACGTAAATTGACTTATTAGTGCATTTGCTATATAAATCAGCCTCTTGTCCAGTTTGTATGCATTTTTTCTTTCCACATATATTTTTTAACGTTTTTTCACAAGACTTAAACTTAATTTTTTCCATTTTCCAACAGAAAATGCAACAAATCAAATGTCGAAAACAATACTATGTGTCAAATGTTTATCTCTCTTTTATAAAGCAAATGTATTAATAAGGCCTTCGTCCAGAAATGGACATCCAATAGTAATTAAATATAGTATTTAGTCACTAAAATAATTATGTTAAAGAATGGAATGATTTAATTTAATTTAATTAATTGAAGTGTTGCAAACAGTGCTATAATTTCAATATTATTAATAATTTATTTAATTAATCTATGTAAATATGCATGTATACAAATTTAATGTAACTTCTATTGGAAATAAATGGCTTGATTGATTGATTGATTGATTAATAAGTCAATTTACGTCAATGATATTTTGTGCGGTAAGTGTCGAGAGATTGTATACCTACACACTAACTTACGTTCACACTGCACTGGTACTTTATTTGTATGCCAGTAACGACTACTTCTGAAAAAAATTTTTTTTTGGCATGACGCACGATGATTTACGGAAATATTTTTATTTATGTATACAGTGGACATTAGTGGCTATGTATGCATATTTTTTTTGTAGGTGTACCTCCGCGTGAAATAAAAAAAAATATGGAAAAAAAAACAAGAAACCTTTTTTTATTATGAAAAATAAGGACAAGATGCAGGTTAAAAATATGCATTTTGTAGTTTATTTTATTGTTATCAAACACAATTTTGTTTGGTTGATCTAACTTGAACAGTTTACGAAATATGCCACTTTCAACGACACCCTGTATATTTTACATTATCTTGAATAACTCTGAAACAAAAGAAGATCTAGAGCTGATATTAAGCATGGAGTATTCTTAGGTCCTGCTAGTACACCACCTAAAATATTGACTTCATTCGTGGGGAAAGGCACCTCTTGTTCGGTAAGGCTGCTAAACCCTTTAGTGCTATGCTAACCCATCGTCTATGGTTGCTAAGGATCAATACAATGGATTTTTAATTCAAATTATAATTGATTTGAGTTCAATATCTATTGTACAGTCACGTCTAATAATATGTATACATTTCGGAACGTATGTCAAAAGCATAAGGATCAAAATCGTATACATATTATTAGAGGCGACCGTACGGATCCTTATTAAAACGTTGTTAAAACCGGACTGAAATTGAGGTATATAATTTCACGCTATTTGGGTCAAACTTAAAATCATGTTACGAGTCTTTCCGGTGGACATTTTAAAAGTTAAGGGCTATGAGAGTTAATTTTCTTATTAAACCCTTATTGTCATTTAAAGGTACTTCTTTCTTATTGAATTGTATGATAAAAATCACGACTACACTCCTACCAGTTGCTTACTATTGGTCACAGGAAAGAGGGGCTCTACAGTTTAGCTGAACACGCACTTTTTCTTTCCTGTGATCGATAGTTAACAACCTGTGGACAGTAATGATAATGATTTTTATCATACAAAGCAATGGAAAAGGAGGACGTCTTAATGAAGATTAGGCTTTCATAAGAAAATCAAGCTTTATAGGCCTTAACTTTTAGATTGTCCACCGGAAAGACTCCGAACATGGGTTTGCGTTTGACCCATTTGGGTTCCTAAAAGTAAAAAGCTCGTATGTACTGACATGGGCGGCGGCGGCGGCTGCACGGCGGCGACGATGCTGGGCGTGGACACGGACTTCTGAAGCGGCAGCCGCGCCGCCAGCCGAGCGCCCTCGGCCGCGGGGCCCGCGCGGAGCGCCGCTGTCACCTTCTCGAAGTCTTTCTGTATGTTTTATACTCATATGTGAGTCTGTAGCAGCGGTAGAACTGTGTATTTATATGGCAATAGGGATGATGACTGTAGTTAATAGTACATTGTGCATCAAGGGAGGTAAGTACGGAATTTCTAACGAGAGTGTTAGAAGCCCGACGCCATCAGGCGGAGGGCTTTTATGACTCGAGTTACTATTCCGCTTACCGACCGTGATGCATACAATGTTTTTCATCACACTTGCCGACAAAAAAATAAGTTTTAAGACATAATATTATTAAATGACGTACTGACATTTCTATTACTCCCTAGGGAATATCACTTTTCTATTACTCCCGCTACAGGCGCAAGCAATGGCGCGCTTAGACAGCAAGTGTGATGAAATAGTTATTTGTTATACAAGGGTGCAAAGTTGTATTTTAACCGAGTGTGGAATTGCAACACGATATAGCGAACGGATTCTAGGGTTGAACCATGAGCTAGCGAATGGATTCTATAGTTGAATCACGAGCGAAGCGAGTGGTTCAAAAATAGAATCCTGAGCGAAGCGAGTGGTTCCAGAATAGAATCCTGAGGATATAGAGTGTTGCAATACACACGAGCTAAAATAACTTTGCAGCCGTGTGTAACACAAAACTTTTCACCTTCCTTAAGTGAGGAAACACAACATGATAAAAACAACTGATCTATGTATAATACACTTTTATTTTAAAAATCAAGGTAAGTTCAAACTTTGCACTCTTGTGGATAAAACGCAACTTTGCTATCTGTTTTTAAAGAATAAAAAAGCCCTTTCCGAGCAAGGAAGGTGAAAAATAAATTATTTAACATTATGCACGACATAATACACGAAGAAATTATTATTAAGATATAGATTGTATCTTTGTTCTATTTAATAAATTGAAGAGTACTTAAAAGAGTAGGTCATTTGGCAGTACTCAAACGTGACGTAACTTTTGAGTATTTCATATAACGTCGTCGTTGAGATTGCCAATTCCATTATGTGCACGATTTCAGGAACTGAAAAATCAATCCAAATGACATATGTTTACAGTCTTCTTTTGTCAAATTTGAAATTTACACATAACGGAATTGGCAATCTCAACGACGATAAAATTCTATAGTGGTGAAAGTTTTGACAGTTCTAAAAAAGATGTTGATTTGACTTGCCAGTCATCATGCCTATTAACGAACTAGACCCGGCAAATAATCGTCGACGGAAATTGGATTTAGTGCGTAAATTGCCATAAAAACATTTTTATGCCTACTACGAACTATATTTCCACGGGTTCAGTGCGAACGGCACTGGAAGAAAATGGCGGCAATGATTCCCAAACAGATTAGAAACTTCTCATGTAATACATTTTCGCAAACGAACTTGTTGTAATAATTACAGAGGATTTATGTATACGGCAATAAAAAAAACTTAAATTAAGGCGGAAAAATCATTATTAAAGAAGTATTTATGTAACGGTAAATTACCTTATTTTCAGGAAGAACAATGCAATATTCGACTGGGATAAAGATGTTTACATGGCAGGTGGTCTTCCATTATCTTACCATTCAATGGGAATTCGTGATTGGAGTCATCACACCTTCTCTTTTAATCTCAAAAAGTAAAAGAGTCATTTATTACTTAATATAATACTCAACGGTTAGGTCGTAAATTGTGTAGATCACGCTGTGACCGTCACTAGTAGTCGTTTCCGTCATTCCCACCGGAACTTGCCAAGTGTGACAGAGATATCAGTTGTTGCAGTTAGAATGTACTCACGGCTAAGGGTCTCACCAAACTAGTCCGCGCCGTTTCGGGTAATCGCGTACGGAAAAAGCTTTATGTCAACGCAATAAGAGCGAGGACATCGTAAATCGGCTCGGCCCACGCGAAACGACGTGTTTCGACGGGAAAACGGCGTTTTGCCGTAAAGCTGTTCGCATTCGTACGACCCCGTTTGCAACCTAACGCACACGTTCGCATTCCTAAATCTCCTAATACCGCCGTACGCTGCCGGAAAGAGTTGAACGGCTCCGATCGCGGCCGAGTACCTACGATAAGGACCGGTCAGTGCTGGCGGAAGCCGTTCAGCGTCTTCGACGGCCGAACATAGCTGACGACGGCCGAAAAGAGCCGATGACGGCCGAAGTAGCTACTGATGCGTTTGTATTTATTCATTTGAATTATTACCCACATTAAAATCTGCAATAGATCTGACAACACGAAGTAATACTGTCGTAATCATACACGTCTGTTCAATTTCAAACTAGTTACTAACAACTAGTCTCCAAAAATGAGATTTACGATTGCCGATCACCCGCTGTCCTATCTATCTGTTCGTCGGACTCAGCGGCTGTACGCGTGCTGTCTGACGTCTCGACGGCAGGACGGAGCACGGGAGACCCGATCGCCGCTTTACAACTGTTACGGTAGCAAATCGCAGCCGATCGAGCGTTTCTACGGCCGTAAGGAGGGTGAGACTGCTTAACGCAGGTGTTCAACCGCGGAGACGGTCGATCGGCTAAATGCGAATAGTGTGGTGTAAAACACTCGGCGAAAGCCGACTCCGCGTCGATTGGTTTGGTGAGACCCTTAGTCGTCGTTGGGCGAGTGCGTAGAGTGCCGCGCTGTGACCGTCACTTGTGGTCTCCGTCATTCCCACCGGTACTTGCTAAGTGTGACAGAGATATCAGATGTTGCGGTTAGAAATGTACTCACGGCTAGGTCGTTGTCGTTGAGCGAGTGCCGCACAGTAACCGTCACTAGTCGTCTCCTTCATTCCCACCGGGACTTACGAAGTGTGACAGAGATATCAGTTGTTACGGTTAGAATGCTCTTTTTTTTGCACAACAATGTTTGCACTCCATCTGATCGTAGGTGAAAAGTGGAGCACAAAACGCGAAATACGAGACCAGCAGTAACCTGTCAGTTGCCACCGCCTTGCTGGCCCGCAAGATGCTTCTTCACGTTTTGTTTAAAGGTATGTAAAGGTACTTACGGCTAAGTCGTTGTCGTTGAGTGAGTGCGTGGAGTGCCGCGCTGTGACCGTCACTTGTCGTCTCCTTCATTCCCACCGGGACTTACGAAGTGTGACAGAGATATCAATTGTTACGGTTAGAATGCTTTTTTTTTGCATAACAAAGTTGCTGCATTCCACCTGATCGTAAGTGAAAAGTGGAGCACAAAACGCGGCAGCAACGAATACGAGACCAGCAGTAGCCTGTCAGTTGCCACCGCCTTGCTGGTCCGCAAGATGCTTCTTCATGCTTTGTTTAAAGTTATGTAAAGGTACTTACGGCTAAGTCGTTGTCGTTGAGCGAGTGCCGCACTGTAACCGTCACTAGTTGTCACCTTCATTCCCACCGGGACTTAAGAAGTGTGACAGAGATATCAGTTGTTACAGTTAGAATGCTTTTTTTTATATTTGCACAACAAAGTTGCTGCACAAAGTTGGAGCACAAAAGGCGAAATACGAGACCAGCAGTAACCTGTCAGTTGCCACCGCCTTGCTGGCCAGCAAGATGCTTCTTCATGCTTTGTTTAAAGGTAAATTTAAAGGTATGTAAGGTACTTACGGCTAAGTCGTTGTCGTTGAGCGAGTGCGTGGAATGGCGCGCGCGTGGTTCCCCGTCCGACTCCATGGATGACAGCGACGCGCTGTGACCGTTAAGGGTACTGGAATGTGTTACCGCGTTCAACACAGACTCCACATTCCCATTAGTTAAGTTGTTAATTGTAGAAGAGTTGAATTTTGAAGTAGTAACTAACACCTAACCAACATATTCGTAAATGTCTCCTAACTGAACAATCCGCTAAGTATTGTTTGTTCCTTTCTCTTTGGACTCTTATAGACAGTTTGATAAGAACGAAAAAGACAACCAATACTTAACAGCTTGAACTTGCTAAGTTAGGAATAATGGGTTAAATATATAACCCCCAAAATCTATGCTCTGGAATGTGTGCCGTTTTCTAAGTCTTTCTATGTTTTTATGAAGAATATTCTCAAGGGAAAACTTTCGACTTGTTTTCTTTTTAACCATTTTCTTTGGCGTTACACTCGTGACAGAGTGGTCGTAATATTATAACCATAGGTCAAGGAAATAGGCTTCGCTCCAGAGGTTACTCAAGCAAAAATTTTATACAACGAGAATGTACTAGAGAACTAAAAATCCAATCATTTTTTTTTGCCCATCGCTCGAGCAAATGAGCTACCGAAAAGAACTATGCTAGTATACCAGAATAGTTAGCAAATGTGTCTGCCAAGCGTAAAGAAATCTAAGAATCATTTGTCGATCGTTGATGTGAATGATTGGCGTTGTGGTGGTCATGTTTTTTTTGTGGTGACCTGGTTTGCTAAACAAAAGTTTTTAACAAATAAATACCACTCAGTACACATCCTAATTGAGAACACATATACTGGTCCAAGGACATAGTACTAAAGCAATAATAGCACTGCCCACAACTTCTCTGCCTTGCCTTAGGATGAAGTGGTTGATAAAGTCCCTGGTATCTCCCTCTCTTCCCTGCTATGTATCCCACATAATCGTGAGGTCAGCGGCCCTACCACGAACTAAGAAATCCGCTTTCGGGGATTTTTCTCTGCCACTCTAATGACGCCTTCGCTAGAGTGACAGAGACAAATCCCCGAAATTTACGAACTTCGGTGTTCGCGGTAGCAGGCCAGCCTTAACCCTTAAATGCATAGTGATGTATATATGCATCATCTATTCTCGACTCTATTGACAACCCGTCAGAATACAAATTTGAATAAATCTTTGTCAAGGTCATGCATTTAAGGGTTAATTATTTTCCTTCTCCACTTCGCCCTATCCTTGACGTATTTGTCAGAAACTCCGTAGTACATACAAATATATAAAATAATATCCTCTATCTGCGACTTTGCAAAACAACTCTTCTACTATTAATAACTATTTCGTGTAGCCAACTATAAGTGTCTTGTTTCATTGTTTATGTGAGGCAATATTTATATTCATTGTAATGGTAAGTACTAGACACTTAAAATTGGCTTACAATTATTATAAGATAAGATATGCATAATATAGAATATATTGGGATACTAGAGATTTATGCCTCAATTTGAGAAGGAATTAACATACGATGCAGTGCTTTTAAAATTTTCAGCATTATTGCTACTTATACCAATATCGTTTTCTCAGTAAATTTTATATTAAATTAAATTAAGTCGTTAGAATTGCCAAAACTAGCGCCGAAGTACCATGAAATCCTAGCTATACTTATACTACTTTGTACTGCAGTTAGGAGTTCTTGGTACTTCGCTGTCGATAAACGGAAATTCTTTTCAGAAAAGAGGACTGCAAGATGTTTTGAATAATTTTTCGAGTATCTTTCGACACTCAATATAGGTTTCAATCAACTTTGAAATGGCACTCGTAGCAATGGGTACCTAAAAACGTTCCTTATAGTTTCATTGCATTCAAATTTTACAGAATATTATTTTTGTGTGAGTTATAAACCTTCTTCATAGTGGCCCATGTTGCCTATCGCTAACGCTCAACAGCGTATCGTAGTTTTCCTTCTCTGTCACTCGTTCTTATTAATACGACAGACAGTTCCCCTTCGTTAACTGTTCACGATTGAGCGTTAGCGATTGGCAACCTGGATATGGCTACTGGTGAGAGTATGCTGGGTCCGTACCTGCGCTGTCGGCTGGCGTCGGGCTGTCGCGCATGGGGCTCCAGTGCTGCCCATGAGCTCCGCCGACCTTCCTCTCGCCGGTCCCATAGGCCCCATTGTCGGGACTCTCCTGGATAGACCGATACTGTATGAGCATTTCTCTAAAGGTTTATACATTTCGATCACATCCTTTGATATTGATAAAAATTGCTAAGCTGGCAGAGTCAATGATCCTTTTTTGTTACCAGGGTGCTTAGTCAAGTTGCCAATCGCTAACGCTTAATCGTCAATGGTAGCTAACTGTTGTTGTCGCACTAATATGAAAGAGTGACAGAGAGGGAAAACTACGATTAGCGATTGGCAACTTGGCTAAGTATCCAGATCCTGTACATTTTTGGTAGCAAAAAAGGAATGTTTCATACAAACATTTTGGGAAATTATAGTATAGTGACTCTACTAGTTCCCAATTTTTATCAATATCTAAGGCGTGATCCAAATACTGTAATTTTTTTTTGAGAACTGCACTTATATTACCCACCGTGGAACATACGGAAAACCTACAGAATTTATTTGGTGCGACATTTTTATATCCGTCTGTCTGTCTGTGCGCAGCTAAGCTCAGTGGCCGATAGTACTACAAACTACAAATTCGCAATTTGACATATTAATCCCACCAACAAAGTGGTAGAATAAAAATAGGGTAAAAAATGAGGTATCGTAGGTCTTCGAAAAATAACAAACACACAAAAGAGATGTCTTGGATTTCGAACTCGGGACTTTCAGCATTCTCCACTTTCAGGGCTTGTAACTTTCGTAGCTCGACTTTGTAGCTCTGCAGCGAAAAGTGGAAACTCACCGCTGCCTTTCCGGCTATGAGGGTATAAGTCCAGGTGTGTGGGCGACGAGCAGTCGGGATCGCCGCCATCTTTGCACAGCGACGGACAGGACGTGCTGAGCCGACTGATGCCGCCCGCTTGCTGTAGGTAAATGTAAAGTGTATATAAATACTCGTATAAATAAACTAAACAGTACCAAGATACACCACAATTGTGACATTCCTTGAAAGCAGGGACCGGAACCTGTATTTTAAAATCCTAAATGAGCCCAATATTTTAATAGTTATTTGTTTTACTAGGGAGCAAAGTGATTGTTTAACTCTCGTGCAAATATTGAAACCCGAGCAAGCGAAAGACTCCAGAATTTTAACCACGAGCGCAGCGAGTAGTGTCGTGGAAAATATTTTGTATTCTTTATGTACTACTAAATATTTTATGTACAACATCGTATTTTTAAATTACTCCATTAACGTAGAATTTATGAACCGAAGAACGAAAAATAACCGTTCTTGTGCATGGAGAAAATACCAATATCCAGTCCTTGCTTGAAAGAATTAGTATCTGCGACGTGCTGTTAGCGTGTTAGCGTTTTTCTAAGCCCCGGGAATATTGTAACCCTTTTGTTAAACTCACGTGTAATTTAGTAACTAATCGCGACATACTACGTGCCGCGGTTAGCACGGGCTCAGTGCTTGATAATGGAGCCTACATGGCTCTCCGAAACATATATGGTATTGTGTCACGAAAGTTTAATATAAAATTAAGCGTGTATCTAAAATTTCGCATTATAATTATCACTCTAAAAACTCCTTACCGTAATGCACTGATTTTGAATGCATTGTGATTGTTCCGTTAGATTATGTTTGAAACATGGTATTGTACGCCAGACAATGCTGTATTTCCCTCGACAGGACTGATAAAGATCGCGACATTGATATTTGATAAGACTGTTATATAATGACATATTTTTATTTAATGAATCCTTTCTCCCGAACCAACTGCCTTTTTTAATCCAATGGTTGATTAGTCCATAATACTATTTTATAGTCGGAAGGTGCATTCAGACGAAACGAACATTCGCTATTCTAACCCACCACTCTACGAAATTCGATCGTTACACAAAACGTGATTGGTTGATTTCGTAGAACGGGGGATAGAATAGCGAATGCTCTTTTGGTTTGAATGCACCTTAAGATTTGTAAATTATTCATTGTTTTGTGTTAGAAACACCTTATTTTCATAACGCTCGTGCTGGAATAAAATTGTGTAAAAACGTGTCCTATAATATCGCATTACGTAACGAGAGATATCAGCGTGAATGTTTTATTATTAGGCTAGTTATTCTGATCTACTAGTAGGTCAGGAGGTTAGAAGGGGTAGGCGGGTGGGTGTACAGCAATCCAATAATAGCAGTGAGAATTCATAAACTGATTTCATTTCTCACTGAGAGGGCGGAATGGAAATGTTCAGAATTTTTGTATCTCGCATTCACTTTTATTCAATTAAGCTGAGGGTAATTTTTGTTCTGGTGAATTTGATCTGACGTATTTCTTTCTTTTACACTTCATGCATCATTCATTGGAAATATACACGAAAGGAAATGGAAACGAAAATTTTAATCAACAAGAATAAACAATACGCGGAACGAATCGTTTAATAAGTTACGTGGCTCCAAATACATTTGCTAATGTTTATCCATGAAGTACTATGGTTTCCGCAGTTCACAGATTAAGCTAAATAAGGTTACTGTGGACGCGGAAGCAATCGTTGCGGTCGGTTAAACACATCTAGATTTATGTTTTACATTCTTAACGAGGTTAAAAACTAGAAGGTAACAAAAACGACTAATATAAATATGTTCCATGCACAACCACAAATCTTTAGATGTTCTTTTTTTGATTCCTAACCTAAGACATTTCGACGTCAAAGGGAAATTGTCTTAAGTGGCAACCGTCGGGTCTCAGTCTGTAAAATAGCGTAGACACTCCGCTGACGATGAATGCCTTCCGTCTATATATTCCATTCTTTAGTTGAAAGTAAAAAAAGATAAACAAACCTGAAAACTTGGATTATTTCATAATCACGCATTTTCAGAAAACAATACCTATTGGTTTTATCACCAACTTAACACGTTCGACGCCGGTGACACGCACATGTGACCGAAAAAACTGTACTCCTATGCCGGTGACACACATACGTGATCAAAGTAATCTTATTCTTATGCCACTAGCATTAATCAAGTTCTCTCTCCTATGCCAGTGGGATAGAAATACGAACGTTTTTGACACAAGTCTGTGTCGACGGCATAGGAGTACAATCTTTTCGGTCACACATGCGTGTCACTGGCATAGGATTTCTATCAGATAATTTTGATCGGCATAGTATAAGCGCTTAGTGAAACAGTACCGGAGGCGAACGTGTTAAATTAAAACCTTAAACCTGAAGTTCACATACATTTTTTGTTGAAATTATTGACATTTGGGCAATTCGTTTCTTTGTTAATTTTGCAAGTTTTATAATTATTATATCTAGATATCAAAATGATAATTATCTAGGTATAATTTAACCCTTACATTTGGATTATAAGTAAATAAACAGACAATGACATGGTCGCTTTCATTAAAGTTACATGGATTTTCCCTTTATATTAGTATTAACATAAAAATATATCTCCGAACGTGTTTAACCCGGCGAGAGTGTGGTGAAAAAAAGTTAAACAAAAATAAACTCTAAATATATTGACATAAGTCAAACGCAGGGTATGAGATACCCTGCCACACTCCCGCCGGGTTAACAATATGTATCAAAGATGTCAAATTCTATGGAAAGCCAGCCATATTTGTTTACCTTTTTTTTACTTTCAACTGAAGAATGGTATACATAATATGTCTGTTTAGTTGCAAACTGAGTAAACGCTCGAGCGGGCGAGCAACGTAGCGTCCATGTTAAACAAATGCAAACCTATGCAAGTGGTCTTAGTGCACGCTGATCCAATCCCTTAGGGTGCGGCTCCACTGACGCGGAGAGGAGCGGAGTGCAAAATTGACCAATTACATTCTTGAAATTCAAAATTCGAAACACTGTGCTGCGGTCTCATTGGCCAATTTCACGCCCCGCCAGACGCGCCGCTCGACGCTCGCCACTCAGGCCTCACACTAACACTCGATCCCACAATGTAGTAACAGATGTGATTACCATAGAAAAAAAACTGCGAAAGACGCTGTTTGTCATGGGATTTAAACCTCCTCTGGATTACCGATCCAATTTGCTTCCAATTACACCAGACGACCTTCCGTTTAGTTCACGGTGTGAAAGTCATCACTAGCGTCACTTGAATATGTTGGACGTACCATGAGCGGGAGCGGCGCGGCGCGCATACGCTGCACGGCCGCATGCAGCTGCCGCAGTTGCTGCAGGCTGTCGTCGAGCACGCCCGGGCTGTGCGGCGTGACGCTGATGGTCGGCACCTGGACAGGCACATGTTTATATCAAACTTCATTCATATGTGTCTATTTAATACACATAACCTCATGGTACCTACATTACAAGCCTTGAGCTTACCGTGGGACTAGGTCGATTTTGTGTGAGATGTCCCAAGATAATTATATTTATTTATCATTAAGCGAACGTTTCATTTTTCCATTGCATGTTGAAAAGAAAAACGAATAGATACAGTATTCATAGTGCACAATTCACTACAGTAGTAGTTCACTCAAAAAACGAAGCCACTTCAGAGTCACTATACTTCAGTGTATCAGTTTACGAAAATATTTATTTCATTTCATTACGTTACATACCAAAATTGTTTTATATCGTAAAAGAAATTGTCCTGAACGTTAATGCACCATTATCATACAATTATATCTTGACACTACTACACACCTTAGTTTAATAATCTACATTAATCAAAACAAACAGAACCGAATAAACAGTAACTTGACATCAATCCTACCGAGTGCGCCAACATATTTAAAATGTGCCAGTAATATTCAGGGTGCAATGCGTAAACTAACGACATGCTTATCTGATGCTGCGCCTAGGGATAGCCAGTCATGACAAGTCGCTGAATCCAGAAAGATGCCATAAGGGTAGAATGCAGTCGGAAAGCTTCAAGACTAGAGTCCCTACATACGATGAAAGTGCTGCTAAACTGAGCGGTATAACAGGGTGATGTTTATTTAGAGTGTCACATGGCAATGACGCTGCTGGAGAACTGTACAGAACTGGACATAAGACACTACAGATGTGCGGGCGGTCATGTAGGGCGAGACGTGCGATGTGACCTCGTATACTGTCCGGTGTCTAACTGTACATCACTCACACGACACGGGGTACATATGGATCACTTACTACTACCTGGGCGTGGGCAGTCATGGCGGGCGGCACGTGTGATGTGACCTCGTCTGGTGTCTAAACTGTACATCGCTCACACAACACTGGGTAGGGTACAGATGGATCACTTACTACTACCTGGGCGCGGGCAGTCATGGCGGGCAGCACGTGTGATGTGACCTCGCCCGGTGTCTAAACTGTACATCACTCACACGACACGGGGTAGGGTACAGATGGATCACTTACTACTACCTGGGCGCAGGCAGTCATGGCGGGCGGCACGTGTGACGTGACCTCATCGGGTGTCTAAACTGTACATCACTCACACGACACGGGGTAGGGTACAGATGGATCACTTACTACTACCTGGGCACGGGCAGTCATGGCGGGCGGCACGGGTGATGTGACCTCGTCTGGTGTCTAAACTGTACATCACACACGACACGGGGTAGGGTACAGATGGATCACTTACTACTACCTGGGCACGGGCAGTCATGGCGGGCGGCACGGGTGATGTGACCTCGTCTGGTGTCTAAACTGTACATCACACACGACACGGGGTAGGGTACAGATGGATCACTTACTACTACCTGGGCGCGGGCAGTCATGGCGGGCAGCACGTGTGATGTGACCTCGCCCGGTGTCTAAACTGTACATCACTCACACGACACGGGGTAGGGTACAGATGGATCACTTACTACTACCTGGGCGCAGGCAGTCATGGCGGGCGGCACGTGTGACGTGACCTCATCGGGTGTCTAAACTGTACATCACTCACACGACACGGGGTAGGGTACAGATGGATCACTTACTACTACCTGGGCACGGGCAGTCATGGCGGGCGGCACGGGTGATGTGACCTCGTCTGGTGTCTAAACTGTACATCACACACGACACGGGGTAGGGTACAGATGGATCACTTACTACTACCTGGGCACGGGCAGTCATGGCGGGCGGCACGGGTGATGTGACCTCGTCTGGTGTCTAAACTGTACATCACACACGACACGGGGTAGGGTACAGATGGATCACTTACTACTACCTGGGCGCGGGCAGTCATGGCGGGCAGCACGTGTGATGTGACCTCGTCTGGTGTCTAAACTGTACATCACACACGACACGGGGTAGGGTACAGATGGATCACTTACTACTACCTGGGCGCGGGCAGTCATGGCGGGCGGCACGTGTGATGTGACCTCGTCCTCGCTGCTGTCCGGCGAGTCTGAACTGCCGCCCGCGCCGCCCTCGTCTGTAACAGATTGCAAAGATTTAGTGCGGGTCGTACCTGTACTAATCACACTTGACAGGAAGATCAATATTACCTAGCAGGTTACAATTAATCTTTTCATGCAGCCAACGATTTCACGCTCAGAAACGGTTTGGTGAAACCCATCTTTAGTTTACACGAGTTATATTAGTTATAGGCTAAGCCCCACTGGATGCAGAAGCAGATGCACGTGCCTTTATTCTGTTCGATTAAAGAAAATCATTGCGTAATTTTTACTCACAACTAAAGACAGTAGTTAAAAGTCGGAAATTATTAAATTCCATAGAATGTTGTCTCTAAAATGAGACATACTGCAACCATTCGATCTCTTTATCCTTGGCGTTTATCACGCAATCAAAGTAAAATTACAGGGCCGCAACATATTAAGGAATCGTAATAAAACCCTCCTTCCGGCTTTAAATAAGAGAGTAAAGGAATAGATCAAGGCCGGGACCTGTTGCTTTACCCTCCATTAAAAAACACCCTTAATCTGGTCGTAACACCGCCTTTACTAAGGCGCCGTAAAATGTTTACGATAAACATTTCTGCGATAAACATTTTAGTGATGGGACGTTTCAGAAAACATTAAGAACAGGTTGTAATTTACGTTTACTTCTTAATCAATTATTTGCCTGTCTTCGATTTGAAGTACCGGAATTTGTACGAATAATATAAATGCAAAAGTAACTCTGTCTCTGTTCGTCTGCTACGCTTTCACACCTAAATTAATAAAACAATTTCCAAAAAAACGAAGGATAGTTTTTATCGCGAAAAATTGTATTGCTGTCGTAATTTTCACATAATTTTTAAATATTTTTTGTCTATTCCGCCTACCTTATTTTTATACCTAGTATTTTTTCTAATGTATTTTCACTGGCAATATTCCCAGGAACAGAAGCACAGGAATATTGCCAAGTACATCACTAGGTAACTCACGCATGTACGAGTTTATGGTTATTAAGCCGCGACATGATGACGTCATATTACATATAATACTCGTAATTTTATAGCTAAGAATCGCTTTTACTGGGAAAAAAGGAATTTATAGGTTTTGATTTGATAGAAGTTTTTTTATCGTCCATATGAATAGCCAGGGATGCACATAGATGTTTGCTCGTAAGACATGTCTGTTATAGTTGCCGATTTCGAAGAATGAACTTTTGAAGTTATGTATATATTAATACTGGGGGAGGCCTATGTCCAGCAGTGGACGTCAATTGGCTGATGATGACGATGATTAATATTTATTAATATCAGGAAAGGCTCACCATTTTTTTCGATAGTCTTAACGTCATATTTATCAGGACCATTTCTAAATGTTGAAATTTCATTCTTAGAAATCGGCAACTATACATAGATGTGAAAAAGCGGAAAACCTATCACAACGGCATTGATGGATTGATTTTTGCGACGGATTGATCTGACGAACCGATCAGGGCCCTGTTGCATAAATCTACTTTAAACTAGGAATCACAAGCGTAGTTACGAAGAAAGTATACTTGGTAACTCCTGAACTAACTACAAAGAGAATAACTATTTCACTAATAGTTTAGTTAGTAACTTTGCTTTGTATTTTTATATATCAGAAACTGATTTTGGCTTGTAACTTGTAAATGTGAGTATTATTAGGTATAAGGCTGTATCTATGCACGAAACCAAGCGTCCGAGTCTAAGCAGTAAGGTCCAATAATTCATTATCGTATTCTGATTAGGAAAAATTAGGAAATATTTTTTCTAAAAAAAAAATTTTTTATTTGGAAGCCATCACTCACCCTAGAAAATCATTTTTTTGCAATTAAAAAAAAAAAAACAAAATAAAGTACTGAAGGGACATTTAATTTAAACGAATCACCTACTATTTTAATTACATCCTGCATGTACAAGTAGATAATATATGTTATGGCATGTATTCGTTTCGTCTACCTAATCTCTAATAATTAGGTAACACGTCATTTCATACGTGGTAACATATTCTTTACAATTTGTTGCAATAATTACTTGCAGTCTCTCGTAACAATGACATACGTATAGAGTTGGAAACTTTGAACACAACTAAACGCAACTTTGTGCAACTAGCAGAATCAATTTAATAAGTGTGTCAATGCACGAGTATGCATGGTATGTAGCTAAAGTTACTTGGGTCACACTGAAAGTTGCTGCGGAACCTTTGAAACTGTATTAATTATGTATTTTTAAGTGGGTAGTTTTATTTATTTTTATTACTGCCTATAATTTACTACTTACTACTGCAACTACAAGTCGTTCCTGAAGCTTTCGATGCCGTAATTTTGCTGCAAAAGTGTATGGCCTTTTCTTGAATAAACGTAATATACCACTTTAAACAAATTGGTAAAAATACCCGCAGTCAATACCCCCCTCCTTAAGGCTTCTGGTGCAACGTCTATTATAATATTATATATATATATATATATATACATAAATCTATTATAATATTATTCTTAAATAACATTATAAGTGACAAGTGAGAAGCGGCTGTGGCTCAGTGGTTTAGACGTATAACTTCCAATGCGGAGGTCATGGGTTCAAATCCTGGCTCGTACCAATGAGTTTTTCCGAAACTTATGTACGGAATATCAGATCATGATATTTACCATTAGCTTTCGGTGAAGGAAAACATCGTGAGGAAACCTGCATAGAATAAATAAATAAATAAATATCTTGGGACATCTTACACAAATCGACCTAGTTCCACGGTAAGCTCAATTAAGGCTTGTGATGTGGGTACCTGGCGACGATATATATAATAGATAGATACATATAGATACTTAAATACATAGACAGCCATGACCAAGGCACAAACATTTGTGATAAATAAATACACAAAGAATGCCCTCGCCGGGATTCGAACCCGGAACCTCCAGCTTCGTAGGCAGGGTCACTACCAACTAGGCTACGGAGGCTGACATAGAAGAAATTTAAAGGTGTATTGGTGGGTGTATGTGAAGTTCCCAACCCAGGGCCAGCGTGGGGACTATAGCCCAATCCCTCTCATATATGAGAGGAGGCCTGTGCCCAGCAGCGGGACATTATACAGGGTGATTCATGAGTCATGAGCAGGAGTAAACAGAATTATGTGCATTTTGACACTCACTTTTGGGTGTCTGTTTTCGTAGAGGCGAAGTTTTAAGATTTGTTATTTGAACTTATAATGTTATAATAATATTAATATTTTAGCCTATACAGGCTGATTCTAGAGTCATGAGCAAGAGTGAAGAGGGTACTAGGGACGGTCAGGCTGAGCAACTTCCACTCCTGTATAGGCTAAAATATTAATATTATTATAACATTATAACTTCAAATAACAAATCTTAAAACTTCGCCTCTACGAAAACAGACACCCGAAAGTGAGTGTCAAAATGCATATAATTCTTAATTCTCACCAGTTAGTGCGAATGCGAGGACAATAGGCCATTGTTGGAATTTAATTGGCTCATTAAGCCGGCAAGTGCCTTTTACCACGTTTTTAGGTGCCATACAGGCAGTGCTTGCTTAAGAGGATATTCTCTTTATGGGTGTATTATTGACGCCTCTCGTTCTTGACAGTACAAAAAACAGGTAGAAATAAGCTTAGCTGTTTAATAACCAAAAATCGGACAAACGCGTCATTTTGAAAACATAACCAGATTTTGTCAGCCTCCGTAGCCTAGTTGGTAGTGACCCTGCCTACGAAGCTGGAGGTTCCGGGTTCGAATCCCGGCGAGGGCATTCTTTGTGTATTTATTTAGCACAAATGTTTGTTCCTTGGTCATGGCTGTCTATGTATTTAAGTATCTATATGTATCTATCTATTATATATATCGTCGCCTGGTACCCACATCACAAGCCTTAATTGAGCTTACCGTGGGACTAGGTCGATTTTTTGTGTAAGATGTCCCAAGATATTTATTATTTATTATAACCCTGTTCCTTACAGTAGAGACTTCATTATCTTATGATGTTAACATTTTTTATTTTACAACTTACTAACCTCCTTATTCAAAACGTCTCCTAACCTATCAAGGCGCTAAGTATTGCTTGTCCCTTTCAGTCTTATCAATAATTCTGTAAGATAGAAAGGTACAAACAATACTTAGCGGTTTGTTAAGTTAGAAGACGTTTATGAATAAGGGGTAATAATACTAATAATATTACCTAGGTACTTATTTCAAGCCTATAATTTTAAGGAAAGTACGTGATCAAGCTATGAATCCTGTTGGTGTGTCTAAACAAATATTGTAATCATCATGCATAAGTAATAAAATATTCAAATGCACATTCTATCATAATTGAAGTCGTGGAATAGAGGCAAAATATTAATATTTTAATATGATACGCAGTATCTAAGCCAAATGTTGATTATTAAATTTATAAAGTAAGTACAACAGCATTATGTATTCATGTACCAAATCACAAAAACCCTCAACAATTTCACCATATGGTATGAGCCATTAAAAATAAACCTGGATTATCTGAACCGAACTGCCTCATAAAATGTGTGAATCCACTGAACCCCAATAAAGTCAATTAACTGCACAACACGATACTGAACCGAAAGTAACGAGTAGAGACCGCATGTAAATATTTATACTTACTGCCTAACCATCGGGAAATCCACCACTTTACTTAGAGCTCTGAGAGCTGAAAACTCACATTGAAAACATACATATCGCCACTAGTGGCAATACCTAGGCTGCAATACTACTGACACACCAAGAGCGTTTTGTTACACTCAAGTCTCAACTACTACTCCTAAGTTCTAATGGACATCAAGTTATAGGAACATTCACCCTACTTCTAAAAATATACGTCGAAAAATTATCAGCATTTCACCCCCACTACCCCCAGTGGTAAATTTCAAATTGCGCAAAGTATTATGGCATGATTACCATCAATTCATCATCATTATCAGCCGATGGATAACATGCTGCATATTATAACATACTAATCATATTTACGTATATATTGACGGTAATAACATGGCCAGTCAAAATCGACATATTTAGCCAAACTCAATCCATGAACTCTTAAAGACCCCAAAACAAAATCATCGCCATTTTTAATGTGATGGAATATTCAATAGACTTTAGAAATAAAACTGCCGAAACTCCAATTAAAGAATCAACAAACGATGTTATAGACTGTCAAGGCCAGTTTTCCGTTGTCCTTTTCCTGCTGTCAATTCATTTGATGCCTTTTGTAGGATCCGGGAAGGGGTCCAGATGCACTGGTCCTCCCGAGCAACCTTGACCCGGTGCAAGTAGGTCGCTCCCAGTCGCGGCCTACATTATGCATTTTGTATGTTCGAACAATATTGTCAGTGTCCGCCCAAGGTTCAGGGAAATGGGAATTTCATGCTAATTTTTGCGTGAAAGTTTCGGGGGACAGTCACGCTGTATATTCGGTGTTAATTTGTATACCATCAGGTTTGGAAGAATGGTTAATTTCCAAAAATATTTTATTGTGATTTATTGTATCGCCCAACCCAAATTTGGTTATGTTGATTCCATTGACATGGCGAATGTAAGTTGTTCCTTGTTCATAAATCTGATTCAGTTTCTCTTTACGGAAACCTTTGAGTTCAACTTGTGCTCGCATCTAAACTTATCTCATCTTACTCTCCAGAGCAAAGAATCCGAGCCACGTTTGTAACAAAGCATTTTCACGGCTTCAGGCGCGGTAATCTTCATCTTCCTTTGATGTTTTGTGCTAAAGTAAGTTGTTAGATAGTCAGTTCCGTATTTTTAGTAAGATACCTACTTAACAATGCTATAGTTTGTTTTTACACGCTTTTATTTAGTTTCACCTGTTTTGATGTTTGTTTGCTTGCCTTTGTTTTTATGTGATGGTAGATAACTGAGCTCTCAGCCCATCTGATGGAAAGCAGGAACTGAGGCGCATAGACACAGTGATAAAAATTGCCTATGCGCTGCATACCCTAAGGACTTAGATGGATTGCCCCCATCCATGTCAGCAATTACAAACCGAAACACAGGAGTTCAAACACTGCTATTTAGCGGCAGGTTAACGGGTAAAACGGTGGTAGCTATCCGGGCGGACCCTGTACGAGGTCCTACCACCAGCAAAAATTGCCTGTAATCAAATCAGGAGTTTCAAAACTACCCACTTTCCAGTTACCGATTGAGCTCATATTTTGTACATTAGATAAGTCGGATGACAATGCAATATATACCTAATGATATCAAGGAGCCGGCCTGACGATAGAATCGGAAGACACGAAGCTTGGTAATGAAAAGCCGTAAATTTATCACTTTTATCAGGGTTGGTTAGTAGTTCCACTCTTCTTAAGAAGTACTATTAGACTAGATGAAATTACTGATGAAAGTATTTACAGTAAGCGAGAAAAGCTTAACGTTTGTAGTTAATCGTTGACAAAATCTGTAATATTTATCACGCGAGCTCCCAGAGAATAAGGGCCAAGTTTGATTGTAAAATACTTACTATGTGCCCAATCGTTTACACATCATAAAAATACCAATAATGTAATTTCATAAAATCGACAGTTCATATGCATTTCCTATTGATCAACATTTCGTATCGTTAATATATTGGGTGCTACCTAAATGACTTGTGTTTCTCGAGTCATATACCTTGCAGTCTCTTGTGCTAGCTCTAAGTATGAACATAAGAATGAATCAGGCACAACAATAAAGTATGAAAAGGGGCACAATTGAAAATGTCTACCAAAGAATAATCTCTTCGCTGCGCTGTCAAGTGCCAACGTACACGAAACTTTATGACAACTTTTGTGCTGGAAAAAGTGTATTTCGAAATGGAATTATATTTTCCGCTTTCAAACAGATTACATTATTTACCTTTAGTATTGAATATGACCTAATTGTGTAAGCGAGTAGATCTCCATTTGTATTATGGAAACTGTTAACTGACACATCAAATCCTAACCCAAAGACACGGTCCACCACAGTATCGCAGTCAGGTAACCAACACAGTTTACCAACTATTCATACATTTTATGCGTATAGCAATAAGAGTCACCAGTTGTCAGTAAACTGTGTTGCCGTGTATACCATCGTCAACGCAGCACTGACCAGTCTTATACTTTACGTATATTGCAATAAAGTTCACAGGTGTTTAGTCAACTAGTGTACAGGTAGCGGCGCAATATCCCGTATCCCGCATGCACCGATAGGGACATCCTGTCAATATCCCTTTCCGACAGAGGGTAGCTTATCGGTTTCTGCCTCAATAAGCAGACGGCACGGAGGGATATATCCGGTTTGGCATATTAACTAGAGTTATTTAGTTGTACATGTCAGCCTCCGTAGCCTAGTTGGTAGTGACCCTGCCTACGAAGCTGGAGGTTCTGGGTTCGAATCCCGGCGAGGGCAATCTTTGTGTATTTATTTATCACAAATGTTTGTTCCTTGGTCATGGCTGTCTATGTATTTAAGTATCTATCTATTATATATATCGTCGCCTGGTACCCACATCACAAGCCTTAATTGAGCTTACCGTGGGACTAGGTCGATTTGTGTAAGATGTCCCAAGATATTTATTTATTTACGAGTATTTATTTTATTTGATTTCCTATTTCGACACAGCTGTATTCATTGAATTTGCACAACGTTCGCATTCGCATTAAAGTTTGTTGTGGAATTCGAGTCGAAAAGTCAAGTCCTGCGTATCGCGAACTTCGAAATCCGCAAAGGACCATGGGCATATTTGTATGGAGAGTGGACCAAGAACCAACAGAAATGAAAGTGGTGTCATTCAATAGGTATTTACATTTATTTCATTTCATTCTATGGGCACTATGTTCAATTCCATTGAAAAACGAAGATATTTGTATTTTAGTCAGAGTAAATACTATGATGAATGGTGTCTGAACGACGGTGATTTACTTAGAGAGTGCCCGCAGTACGCCTCACTCATATAAAATTATCCAATGGAATTCAACTTTGCACCCATAGAATGACATAAAGTGCATAAACAGACCTTTTTAATGACACTACTCCCAGCTCTGTTGGTTTTTGGTCCATTTTGAGGCATAGTCCTTTCGAGGTTTTGTCTCTGTATATCTAATGAAGGCGCCGTTAGAGTGACAGAGACAAATCCTCGAAATTTGCGGATTTCGAAGTTCACGGTAGCAGGTCTATGGTGATCCCGCGTTTAGTTTGTCGTCATTCAATGCCGTCACTATCTAACAGTATGAAAGTGCGAAAGTTACGCCTAGCACGATACGAAAGCGAAACTATAATTAAGCTATCTGCGGAGAGTGCCAAGGTTTTTCGGGAGATTATAATGCGACATTCTTCAAAGCGTCCGTACAGGTTTTTTTACGAAGTTTTACGTTTATAGCCCTCAGTTTATCCCCAGGCATGCCTGTGTTCCACCGACATCATCATATCAACTGAAACACATCCCATGCTGAACATAGGCCTCCCTCAAAGATTTCCACAATGACCGGTCCTGCGGTAACATCCACCCACATGGTATAACAAATTCAGAAATATTTTTGAGTAATGTTGGTCGAAGATTTTACTACACCTCACTGCTACTAGCCCGTTGAGCGCATCCGTCGAATCATATATTTCCGACATCATGAGTATAACATGGGTGGAACCCTCGTCAGGTGGACAGTTCCTTGTAACTAGGATGTAATAACGCATGACAACCTGAATGCAAATGTGGGAAGATTGGGATAGACACGTATTCTTGCATGGGTAAGAATGTTTTTATGCTTAGTTTACTGCTTGATGACTGTATTTTTAAGGCAAATAGGTAGGCGTATACCTAATGACGTCATACGAGGTATTGAATGAAAGCATTAGCATGATTTTGAAATAGAAAAATAAATGCTACTATTTTTACCCAAGCACGGATCTCTTAAGTGTCTTTGCCTTACCAATAGGGCTAATACGAACAAATAAAACATGGAAGCCGCACGCCATACTAAATTGCCTTTCAAAATCGGTCCTGAATTTTAGTTGACAAGTGTCACCCCCTCTTCAATGCATCACTTCGATGAATTTCAATATCAACCTATAAAAACTTAAACCGCCATTTAAAAATAGTTGTCATTGGTCCATCAAAGTTTTGATTGGCTATATTCTATAAACATTTGTCAAATATGTATGTTGCGTCGAAATATGCGCGGTGTGAAGAAAAGCGCTATGTCCTGCCCATCTCGGCACAATTGAACAATTGTTTTTGGGGGCATATTTGAGCTGGCGTTAGACGTCCATGTTATATATGGTCGCAGCAATAGGGCTAAGAACATTGTGCTAACCTAGTTATACGTTGAATCTGGATATCCTGGATTCGTTCTTCGGTTAGAATAGGTATTCATATAGGCTAAAACTAGTGGTATTGATTAGGTTTCTAGGAAACGTATACCTATTTAATAGTTCGTCAGTAAGCTATGCAATATAAAAAAAATGTTCAGGAAAAGAAAATAACATGTCCCACAATTTTTGAAGCCCTAATTGACCAAACGCATGCTTATATTGGTAAAGGTAAACTGACACACCTGTGACCTGGTAAAGGTTGCGGGTGTGCAATGGATGCGGACAGCTCACGACCGATCTTTGTGGAACTCTCTGGGGGAGGCCTATGTCCAGCAGTGGACGTCAATTGGCTGATGATGATGATGATACTTATATTTAATGCGCTCACTAGTCTTATCCAAAAATAAATACATACCTACCTACAGTATAAGAACTTGGTTCACGTACCATTTCGGACTTTGTCACAGTGATAGTCAATTTGAAAATCGCTAGAAACCTCATATCGTTGTCACTATGACAAAGAACGAAATTGTACGTGAATGAAATCCCTGTACTGTACCTAGGAAATTGATTTATATACAAAAATCAATCATTAACTGTACTTACAATAAATTAGTATGTGTAGTTGTGGGTGGTCTACTTTAGCACAGTACTACAATGTGCTATTTAAACAAGTTAGATCCTAATTTGGTGTATGACTCAAATACTCGCTCAGGCATAATTATTATAATGCATGAAAGACACGCACTAAAGGGCATATTCGTAACTGTCTGGTCTCATTGTTCGCTTTTCGTTTCGGCTATTCGTGTGATAAAGTATCTGCGGTCTTTCCCCAAGGTCGACAATATAGATCTGTAGGGTATACAATGATCATTTGGAACATAGTAATAGCAAAGTTTAAGGTCGAGAGCGCAAAAGAGCTACAAAAGTCAATGACGAATATTAGCGTCAAAGGTGTACTTTTTAATCTTTTGTATTCGAAGTAAAACACCTTCAATGCTTGAAGATTAACAGACAGAAAACAGGTAAAGTCTAACAACTAATTTGAAAACACAGCTAGTTTTCAAGTAAGTTAAGAAATAAGTTAGTATTTATTTCTTATACCCTTATAAGAAAAAAAATACTGAGGTCACAAAATAAGTATTGCAATACACAAAATTAATGTACAAAGAGGATTACGACATAATTTTTATAACTGTATTTCCATAAGAAAAAGTTGAATTAACATTTTCTTTTTTTCAACAAGTTCAAAAAAATTATAACGGTGAAAATGTTGGCATCGGTAAAAGACGACTTATTCTTATTATACTGTTTAAATAATCGATTAGCAGATATAACAATGAAAAATGTTTTCTGTTATACACATTGTCTATAGAAATATGATGTTTTTTTTGAGACCCTTGTAAGTACAGTCGACGTCAAAGATATCATTACGGTTTGGGTGCCAAAAATATATTTACACGTCTTTATTGCTTTGACATTAAGGTCGTGTAAATATATCTTTGGCACCTAAATCGTAATGATATCTTTGACGTCGACTACATTCTACCAATTGAAACCCGAGGCCACTCTATAAACCATGTCACAGTGACAACTAGTAAGAAATTTCTTACAATTTGCTTTATTAAACGGTTTTTATTAACTTCACCGCGTATCAACTGTCGTCGATGCTTCAAATCTTGTGATCGATTTTTCGACCACTTCTACTGCACCGAAATCAATAAAATTTGGAACTCTTATCAAGTCTCCATGACAATGCAATATTATAATATTTGTATCTTTGTATCCTCAAAGCCTGATGCTGCAGACGTACTGCTTACCGTAACCGAGAGTGTTAAACACGTGAAAATGAAAGTATAGCATGTTTGGCATAATCAAATACTAACAGCCTGATCTTGACTTCCAACTCCTCACTCCTGATGCTGCAGTACTGCCTACAATAACCGCAAGGTTTATCTTTTATCGATATCTTGATTTTAAAGAAGTTCTTAAGATATTAAGTAGAAACATGCGAATTTAATACTAATATCCAACTCCTCAAATCTGATACTCCAGTGTTACTGCCTGCCACAACCGCTAGGTTTAGCGATATTTAGATTTTACAGTACTGCTTTAGATATTTGGTAGAAACTTATGGATTTAATTATCATCATAATCATCATATCACCTGAAAGACATTCACTGGTGAATATAGGCCACCCAAAGATTGCCACAAGGACCGGCCCTGTGCCACCCGCATCCAGCGACCATCACCAGGCCACGAGTCCACCTTGTGGGGGGCCTACCCACGCTGCGCCTTCCGGTACGTAACCGCCACTCGAGAACCTTACCGCCCCAATGGCCATCGGTTCCAGGCAATCCACGCGCGACGAGCCCCACCCACTTCAGCTTAGCGATTCGAAGAGCTATATCGGTTACTTTGATTCTGCTGCGGATGGTCTCATTTGTAATCCGATCTCGCAGAGAGACTCTTAGCATAGGCCTCTCCATTGCCCTTTGGGTGACTTTGAGCCTTCTTATGAGGCCCATTGTAAGCGACCACGGTTTAGTAACGTATGTCATTGCTGCAGCCCTCCGGCTGATAGACTCCGGCTGGTGACAGCGTGAGTGATTCGCGTAGGGCGAGCCGTCGCGCCTGCGTCCCTCCGGCTGATAGACTGACAGCGTGACTGGATCGCGTAGGGCGAGCCGTCACGCCTGCGGCCCTCCAGCTAATAGAATGACAGCGTGAGTGGTTCGCGTAGGGCGAGCCGTCGGGCCTGCGGCCCTCCAGCTGATAGAGTGACAGCGTAAGTGAATCGCGTAGGGCGAGCCGTCGGGCCTGCGCCCCACCGGCTGATAGACTCACAGCGTGAGTGATTCGCGCAAGGCGAGCCGTCGGACCTGCGGCCCTCCAGCTGATAGAGTGACAGCGTGAGTGGATCGTATAGGGAGAGCCGTCGGGCCTGCGGCCCTCCAGCTGATAGAGTAACAGCGTGAGTGATTCGCGTAGGGCGAGCCGTCGGGCCTACGGCCCTCCAGCTGATAGAGTGACAGCGTGAGTGGTTCGCGTAGGGCGAGCCGTCGGGCCTGCGGCCCTCCAGCTGATAGAGTGACAGCTTGAGTGGTTCGCGAAGGGCGGGCCGTCGGGCCTGCGGCCCTCCTGCTGATAGAGTGACAGCGTGAGTGATTCACGTAGGGTGAGCCGTCGGGCCTGCGGCCCTCCAGCTGGTAATGTGACAGCGTGAGTGGTTCGCGAAGGGCGGGCCGTCGGGCCTGCGGCCCTCCTGCTGATAGAGTGACAGCGTGAGTGATTCACGTAGGGTGAGCCGTCGGGCCTGCGGCCCTCCAGCTGGTAATGTGACAGCGTGAGTGGATCGCATAGGGAGTGGCGTCGGGCCTGCGGCCCTCCAGCTGATAGAGTGACAGCGTGAGTAAATCGCGAAGAGCGAGCCGTCAGGCCTGCGGCCCTCAAGGTGATAGAGTGACAGCGTGAGTGGTTCGCGTAGGGCGAGCCGTCGGGCCTGCGGCCCTCCAGCTAATAGAGTGACAGCGTGAGTGGTTCGCGAAGGGCGGGCCGTCGGGCCTGCGGCCCTCCATCTGATAGAGTGACAGTGTGAGTGGTTCGCGTAGGGCGAGCCGTTGGGCCTGCGGCCCTCCAGCTGATAGAGTGACAGCGTAAGTGAATCGCGTAGCGCGAGCCGTCGGGCCTGCGCCCCACCGGCTGATAGACTCACAGCGTGAGTGGTTTGCGTAGGGCGGGCCGTCGGGCCTGCGGCCCTCCAGTTGATAGAATGACAGCGTGCGTGATTCGCGCAAGGCGAGCCGTCGGACCTGCGGCCCTCCAGCTGATAGAGTGGCAGCGTGAGTGGTTCGCGTAGGGCGATCCGTCGGGCCTACGGCCCTCCAGCTGATAGAGTGACAGCGTACGTGAATCGCGTAGGTCGAGCTGTCGGGCCTGCGGCCCTCCATCTGATAGAGTGACAGCGTGAGTAATTCGCGTAGGGCGAGCCGTCGGGCCTGCGGCCCTTCAGCTGATAGAGTGACAGCGTGAGTGGTTTGCGAAGGGCGGGCCGTCGGGCCTGCTGCCCTCCAGCTGGTAGAGTGACAGCGTGAGTGATTGGCGTAGGGCGAGCCGTCGGGCCTACGGCCCTCCAGCTGATAGAGTGACAGCGTGAGTGGTTCGCGTAGGGCGAGCCGTCGGGCCTGCGGCCCTCCAGCTGATAGAGTGGCAGTGTGAGTGGTTCGCGTAGGGCGAGCCGTCGGGCCTGCGGCCCTCCAGCTGATAGAGTGACAGCGTAAGTGAATCGCGTAGCGCGAGCCATCGGGCCTGCACCCCACCGGCTGATAGACTCACAGCGTGAGTGGTTTGCGTAGGGCGGGCCGTCGGGCCTGCGGCCCTCCAGTTGATAGAATGACAGCGTGAGTGATTCGCGCAAGGCGAGCCGTCGGACCTGCGGCCCTCCAGCTGATAGAGTGGCAGCGTGAGTGGTTCGCGTAGGGCGATCCGTCGGGCCTACGGCCCTCCAGCTGATAGAGTGACAGCGTAAGTGAATCGCGTAGGTCGAGCCGTCGGGCCTGCGGCCCTCCATCTGATAGAGTGACAGCGTGAGTAATTCGCGTAGGGCGAGCCGTCGGGCCTGCGGCCCTCCAGCTGATAGAGTGACAGCGTGAGTGGTTTGCGAAGGGCGGGCCGTCGGGCCTGTGGCCCTCCAGCTGATAGAGTGACAGCGTGAGTGAATCGCGTAGGGCGAGCCGTCGGGCCTGCGGCCCTCCAGCTGCAGATGATAGAGTGACAGCGTGAGTGAATCGCGTAGAGCGAGCCGTCGGGCCTGCGGCCCTCCAGCTGATAGAGTGACAGCGTGAATAAGTCGTGTAGGGCCAGCTGTCGGCCCTCCGGTTGATAGACTGACAGCGCAGGTGGTTTGCGTAGGACTTGCACTCGGACCTGCGGTCCTCCAGTTGATATACAGAGAGTGTGAGTCTCTCGGCTTCACGTAGTGCGTGCCATAGTGCCGTCAGGCCTATGGCCCTCCGGTTGATAGATTGCATGGATTGACCCTTTAGGCCCTCGGTTCGCGTCGGACTTTCCGTCAGACCTGCGGTCCTCCGGTTGGTCGACTCAAAGAATGAGTTTATATTTTATAGTCTCGAAATTCGATTTGTATAAAAATTAAAATTTGAAATTCTCAATAAACTAAATTGATTGATTTGATATATTCCTTATTGTCAGATCTCTGTTATCTAAGGTACTTATTGTATGAATAACACGTACATTTGAGATACTTTGGGCATTCAAGCTTACATTAATCACGCCGAGCCTTTGGTTTTTATTTGTCAATCGAGATATTAAATTTAAAAAAATGGTGTCGCATTTCTAAAAATATCTATTCAGCAGGGATTCGCCTCCCGTTACACATAAAATAATGTCCATTACGTTTCCATATGTGTCGTGATTTGTGATGAAAGCGCGAGAGTATAAACGCTACTTAGCATGCATAATTGTATTACATAAATATTACAAACAACATCGGTATAGTATCGGAAATTAACTTAACAATTGCACTAAAAACTTGTAAATAAAATAAGTAAAAAAAGTTTTAAGTTAAACGGTTTTTATTACACCAAAAACTAGAAAATAAAAATTTGTTATGACTAACCGTAGATGCAACTTTCTGTAGATTACTCACGTGAAACTATTATCACTGTAGTTTTCCCAAGTCGGATGCTGAAAGCCACGTTTAGCCTCTATGTCAGTGGATTAAGCGTTACCTAATCGGAAACTTTTACAAAACTAAAATAAAAACGTGGGGCGTTATTATGAAGAAAGAAACATACAAGTTCAAAATATGTAATTGTAGCTTTACTTTTGCAATTAATCATCCATCTGTTCCATCAGTTCCACAGAGGTAAATAAAATAGCTGTTATCAAGGCCAGAACAAAACTTATTACACTATTGCTGTCTTGATTTCTATGTGTGTTCTTAAATAACTATAGTGACTTAATCACATTTGCGTACGCCCCACGTTTTTATTTCAGTTTGGTAAAAGTTTCCGATTAGGTAACGCTTAATCCACTGACATAGAGGCTAAACGTGGCTTTCAGCATCCGACTTGGGAAAACTACAGTGATAATAGTTTCACGTGAGTAATCTACAGAAAGTTGCATCTACGGTTAGTCATAACAAATTTTTATTTTCTAGTTTTTGGTGTAATAAAAACCGTTTAACTTAAAACTTTTTTTACTTATTTTATTTATAGCGTCACTTTGACATGGTTCCGAGTGGCCTAGGATTACGAGTACATCGGTGCGTTGACTGTGACTACTTTTAACCTGACTTCACGCGTACACACATACCGAACTAAGTATCTACGTTGTTGAATAGACCTTTCCTTTTGAAGACTTCTTTTACGACCTCAAAGCAAGCGCTGAATAGGCGGCATGACCTAAATACCCGTAGTTTTGAACTAATAAGAATGTAAAAACACTAGAAGGTGCAACACCTGTATACAGAGTGCTCGCGAAGAACCGACATAAATTCAACAACGTATTTGCTAAGAGTGCTAAGACCAAAATTAAGGCAAAATATATTTGATTTATTAATTTAAAAACATTCAAAAGAATTGTTGACTGATGAGGTGATGAGTCTTGTATTAGGTTTGCTCATAAAATTATTTCTTAATGTTTAACTAAATTCATATTACCATATCCAAAACACTACTAGGTATTTTAATAAATTTACGTAATAATGTTGGATGTCTACATATTTAGATTAGATTTTATTTTGACTTTATATAAGAAAACTAATTTATTATGCCTTTATATATCGATTTTTTTTAATAATGTTTAATAGGTATGTCAGTGCGTACACGATCAAAAGTAAATAAAGCCGGGTACGAGAAATATTTTTTTAATAAGCCACTATTTTTTTTAATAGATTTTCTATTAGGTACATGAAACTTTTATACCAAGGCACCAGAACCCCGAAGAGCAGCGCATCGAAATAAAATGTATTACGTAACCAAGCTAGCGCAACAAGTAACCAGCCACAAGTAAGCTAGCACTCACCTCCTTTCCCAAGCCGCTACATTGTCCACCACACGATCCTCATCAAAAACCGGCACGAAACACGCACATTAGAAAAAAACACTCCGAAAAAATCACAATCGATATATTCAAAAATTAACCATTCGCGGTTGAATTTCGAACGCAATTTAATTTAAATGTCTGTATTTGGTTAATATTTTTATTGCGCTGCTGCGTGTCTCGAGTACGTGAAAATTTGGTAAAATCGAGTAATATTTTGACAGGGCTGCGAGCCTTGCCTTTGTACGGGGCCCGAGCGGCGCGCAGGCGCTAGATCGATCCGCGGGAAGCCATCCAGGCCCTGTGTTCCTGAAGCGTACCTAGCATAGGCAAGCACACAGGAAACCAGATCAACTCTGACTTTGAAACTCTAACAATGAGAGAACGTATTATGCTGGTTACTAGAACAGCAATTGGAATAAGACGATAAGTTTCGTTTCCAGGAGAGCTCTTGCTTCATTCTAACCATTATAAACCTGACCTTCAGTATAATACAGTTCGAATACTGCAACATATCCATAGTTTACACTGGTTTGCCTAAGAAGAACTTGTGTAGTGTTTGGAACGATTCAGAGGTTGAACTACACACCTCAGTCCAGTGAAAGGTTACAAGGTACAAATATCGAAAATCCCGAAATCCCAGACATAATTTCCAGTGGAAAATGAGTAACATAATATTACCTATACTTGTATCTAAAATCTACATATAATATTATTAAATAAGGACATAATAGACGTACAATTATAGGCAGAGCTAATAATTGTACTAGCACACGTACGATATAAGCAAATGCTTAAGAATACGACGCGGTATTCTCGGATCCCAAAAACTGGCCACTCTTGGAACCCCGCTTGTATCACACGTTTTCGTTAGCGACTAGGTATTCGATACTTTTATTTTAACACTTGTCCATGGTGGTCGCATTCCTGACATTTGATCAAAATTCCTAAAATTTCCGGGTGTTCCGTCATTCCTGGTACCCCTAGCCCTGTGGCGCCAGCGACACAAGAACTCTTAGTTGAGACCATCTAATCACCTGATTCGGGTTTCACTGGGTAACGTGGTATTGTGGTCACCGGACTTGGCGGTTAGTGTTCAAACTCGACTGGACGCTCGAGCGCGATGTTAAACAAATGCACCAGGATGCTTAGCCAAGTTGCCAATCGCTAACGCTGAGTAGCGTATCGTAGTTTTCCCTCTCTGTCATACGACGATTAAGCGCTAGCGATTGGCAACTTGGCTAAGCATCCAGTACCTCGAGGACGCTTGAGGTACTGGTGCAGGTGCACGCACTCGCTCGCCACTCACGCCTTATGGCCTGGCCACGACATTGGTGTAAGGCGGCCGGTGGGGCGGAAAACCATACGTGCGAAAGGGAGTTACGATATCGGCATCTCGCTCCAACCTATGAATTCGCTCGCCGCCGATCGCCATGCTGCGGCCACGACATTGGTCTAAGGCGAACAGCGGCGAGCGAATCCATGAGTTGGAGCGGGATGCCGATATGGGTACGAGAGGCAGCACATATGGTTTTCCGCTAAGCCGGTCCCCTTAGACCAATGTTGTGGTCGGGCCTTTAATACCTTATAATTATACCTTATAATTTCACCCGTGCATTTAGTGTATGATAATCTTGATAACAATATAATCAGTAAACATAAACATGGAGTCGTTATCTGTATCGCACAAATTTAACGTCATCTAAAAATTATATTCAACTTATGTCACAACAGCATCACGTAATCTGAGTAATAATAGGTATGAAATTGGCCTGTGAGCCTATCAAAGCAAGAAGCATGCCTAAGGGTGTGGTAAGGGGAATTAATTTCGAATATAAGTAAGTACCGGTTTATTATATCTTGAATATCTTCACTCCGATTTCTAATTCAATTTCAACTATCAATTCAATATTGTAACCTAACCAAAACTGGTTAGAAGCAGCTACCGATATGGACTATGGACGCCTATATTTCCACGAGATTCACATGCGCGTTGCCTGCCTTTTAGAAGCCAATAAATTAATCATAGTTAAATACCTTGAAAATCCGGTATCCGAACCTTTCCATATACACACATTCTATTACGGGTAGGTGTACGTGTCGGAACGGTAACGCATATACCTGGCGGGACCCGCGCGGCATTGTAACTCGATATTTCCGGACCCGACACTTCCGTCGTTGGAGCAGGAATCGGTGACGTCAAGCTTTTGTTTCCAGGGCGAACGACTGTTTTATCGCCTTTTGCCAGTTTGGAGTGAGAGTACTCGATGCGGGCTGCGTAAGTGCGTAATATCATTGAAGGGAAATAATGAAGGTACAACTTCTCGTGTATACATTGTGAAAGCACTAGAATACATAGGTATTTTTCAATCTGACCGTACCAATTCTTTTTTTTTATTATTTATTATGTATATTTTCCTGCACACAACGCCACCATTCTAAATTAAATAGGTACGCAAAAAGTTTTACTATCAACAACATCGTAAGTGTAATTCTTAACAAGTACTGATTTGTGTCAAATATTTTTTTTTTGATCGATCGAAAAATAGACAATGGATAACTTACGTGTTTTCATTCATTATTTAAATAAACCTTGTTTTTTTACATAATAGGCAGATACCCGCAAAAGTACGACACAATATAGGTAACTTATTTATCGTATTTTACAGTATTTATTTTGTACCAATATACCATTACGAATATGAGTATTACAGAAAAGATAAGTTTACGTTGATTTTTCATAACAAAATGAAGGTATCACCAAACCGAGCTACTGACACAAATTACAAAGCAACTTACAAAACACCCCATGGCGCCACCGTCTACATACACCAATACTAACACCGTAGTTCCAAATTTCCCCGACTACAAAAACAACTTTGAATTCCTACATCGCGCTATCGACATTTTTCAAAGCCGCGAATCATATTCCACGTGTAATAGCTCTCAGTGAGGGTCAGCCGCTCATGGTAAATCAGTGTCACCCAGCTGACTAGCTTGGGTGGTTGTGAGACTGACATTCCGTCCAGACCGGTCCGCCGTCGCTGGTCCCTGTGAATACTCAGGCCGCGGGCGTGCTAGTGGCGCCTGCGGACCAAAGAGCAATGGCGTGTGTTCCCAGTTGGATTCTGTGATTCTGGAGGAATCCGTGACCCTCACTTTTTGGGAGACAAACCTTTTGGAAGCCAATGACATATATATTGTCATTGCAACGACACATACCGATATAAGTCACGGTCCACAGAGCAATATAAACCTACCCGCTGGACTCTTGGCATGGCGAAATGAAAATAGCACTAAACCAAGCTACTGACACAAAGTACAAACAAACTTACAAAACTGCCCCAGGGCGCCACCGTCTACGTAAACCAACACTAACACTGTAGTTCCAAATTTCCCCGACTACAAAAACAACTTTGTATTCCTACATCGCGCTATCGACATTTTTCAAAGCCGCGACTCTTATTCCACGTGAAATAGCTCTCAGTGAGGGTCAGCCGCTCATGGTAAATCAGTGTCACCCAGCTGACTAGCTTGGGTGGTTGTGAGACTGACATTCCGTCCAGACCGGTCCGCCGTCGCTGGTCCCTGTGAATACTCAGGCCGCGGGCGTGCTAGTGGCGCCTGCGGACCAAAGAGCAATGGCGTGTGTTCCCGGTTGGATTCTGTGATTCTGGAGGAATCCGTGACCCTCACTTTTTGGAAAACACACCTATTGAACGACAATGACTGATATATCGGCACTGCAATCACAAAGACCGATATACAAGTCACGGTCCACAGAGCAATATAGACCTACACGCTGGATACTTGGCGTGGTGAAATGAAGGTAGCTCAAACCAAGCAACTGACACAATTACAGACAAACTTGCAAAACTGTCCCAGGGCGCCACCGTCTACATAGACTAACACTAACACTAGTTCCAAATTTCCCCGACTAGAAAAACAACTTTTAAATTCCTACATCGCGCTATCGACATTTTTCAAAGCCGTGAATCATATTCCACGTGTAATAGCTCTCAGTGAGGGTCAGCCGCTCATGGTAAATCAGTGTCACCCAGCTGACTAGCTTGGGTGGTTGTGAGACTGACATTCCGTCCAGACCGGTCCGCCGTCGCTGGTCCCTGTGAATACTCAGGCCGCGGGCGTGCTAGTGGCGCCTGCGGACCAAAGAGCAATGGCGTGTGTTCCCAGTTGGATTCTGTGATTCTGGAGGAAACCGTGACCCTCACTTTTTGGGTGATAAACCTTTTGGATGCCAATAACATATATATTGTCACCGCAACGACACATAGGTACCGATATAAGTCACGGTCCACAGAGCAATATAAACCTACCCGCTGGACTCTTGGCATGGCGAAATGAAAATAGCACTAAACCAAGCTACTAACACAAAGTACAGACAAACTTACAAAACTGCCCCAGGGCGCCACCGTCTACATAGAACAACACTAACACTAGTTCCAAATTTTCCCGACTACAAAAACAACTTTTAAATT